>CM060624.1:26293119-26548119 GCA_030578275.1 Meda fulgida | reverse complement strand
CGCCTATTTTCACATCTCCATCCTTCCATGTCACAGGAGATACCTGAGGTTTGCTTTCGGGGGCGAAGCTTACCAATATCGGGTTCTTCCGTTCGGCCTAGCACTCTCTTCCCGCACATTTACCAAATGTATGGATGTAGCCCTTGCTCCACTGAGACTTCAAGGCATTCGTATATTGAATTATCTCGACGACTGGCTCAATCTGGCTTAGTCTCGAGAAATGGCAGTTCGGCATCGAGATGTCGTCCTTGGCCACATTCAGAAATTGGGGTTGAGACTCAATACAAAGAAGAGTGTGCTAGAACCATCCCAGTGCACGATATTTTTGGGAGTCGTGTGGAACTCGATTACGATGCAGGCACGAATGTCTCCCGCACGTATCGAGTCAATTCTGGCGATGGTATCCGGGTTAAGGCTGGGCCAGGCCATCACTGTAAAACAATTTCAAAGAATGCCGGGCCTCATGGCAGCGGCATCCAACATCATTCCTTTGGGCCTTCTACACATGAGGCCCCTTCAGTGGTGGTTAAAAACCAAGGGGTTTTCTCCCAAGGGGAATCCGTTTCGTATAATCAGAGTAACGCGCAGATGCCTTCGTTCTCTGCAAATATGGAAGAAACCTTGGTTCCTATCCTAAGGGCCAGTGTTGGGAGTGTCATGTCGCCGGAAATCCGTTTCGACAGACGCTTCCCTCACTGGCTGGGGCGCGGTCATGGACGGCCGCTTTGCCAGGGGTCTGTGGACCATCATCATTCTTGGCATATAAACTGCCTAGAGATGATGGCTGTGTTCAGAGCTTTGAGGAGCTTCCTCCCAGACATCAAAGGTTACCATGTCTTAGTACGATCAGACAATACGTCGGTGGTAGCCTATCTGAACCGACAAGGGGGACTCAGATCGCGCCCTCTGTGCAGACTGGCACATCAGATTATTCTTTGGTCCCAGGGGAAAATACTGTCTATCAGGGCAATGTATATTCCGGGGGTTCGGAATCAGAGAGCAGACATCCTGTCGAGGTAGGGGCTGAGGCCCGGGGAATGGAGACTTCACCCAGAGGTGGTGAAGTTAATATGGGAGAGGTTTGGACCAATGGAAGTGGATCTGTTTGCGTCTCGAGAGACGTCCCACTGTCCACTTTGGTTCTCCCTCTCACTTCCAGCCCCACTGGGGTTGGATGCCATGGTACAGGCCTGGCCGAGGCATCGCCTGTACGCATTTCCCCCGATCGCTCTGCTCCCGGGAGTCCTGGAGAGGGTCCGTCAGGAGGGCATCAGTCTACTTCTGGTTGCCCCAATGTGGCCGACCCGAGTGTGGTTTTCAGACATAATATCACTCCTGATAGCTCCGCCATGGCAGATTCCTCTGAGGAGGGATCTGTTGTCTCAGGCGGAGGGCACAATCTTCCACCCTCAGCCAGAGCTGTGGAAGCTGTGGGTCTGGCCTCTGAGGGGGTTCAGTACCTAAATGCTGGTCTATCAGCTGGAGTGGTTGAAACCATACTTAGCTCTAGAGCTCCATCTACTAGGAGAGTATATGGCCTCAAGTGGAATGTGTTTGTCACTTGGTGTAGAGAACATGAGTTAGATCCAGTAAACTGCCCGGTGGCTTCAGTTCTGGAATTTCTTCAAAATCGTTTCTCTGCGGGTCTCTCCCCTTCCACGCTTAAGTTGCCTTTGGCTTGCTCAGTTGGGGATATTCAAATTAATTAACCAAGCATTAATACCATTGATCAGCCCTACCAAACGTGGATGTTTTTTTTCCACTAAGAAACAAACATTGTTATGTTATTTGATTGATATTGTGAAGCTGCTTTGATGCAATTTATATTGTGAAAAGCGCTATATAAATACACTTGACTTGACTTAAGGTGTACGTGGCAGCCATTGCGGCTTTCCACGCATCATTAGGTGATGGGCCTCTGGGGAGGCACCAGTTGGTCATTCGGTTTCTCCGCGGTACTTGGAGGATGAGGCCGGCAACCAGGTCTAGGGTTCCTGCCTGGGACTTGGCGATAGTTCTGGAAGGGTTATCCCTGGCCCCCTTCGAACCTCTAGAGTCGGCTTCGCCTAAGGATTTAACGCTGAAAATGGTTTTTCTCTTGGCTATTACCTCACTTAAGAGGGTGGGAGATCTCCAAGCCCTGGCAGTAACACCAGCTTGCTTAGAGTTTGCCCCTGGCAGAGTAAAAGCTTTTTTTGCACCCGAGTCTGGGCTACGTGCCTAAAGTTCCATCGAATACGGCTCGGTCTACAGTCCTTCACGCATTCCATCCTCCACCTCATATGTCGGCAGAAGAAGAGAAGCTTCATTTGCTCTGCCCCGTCAGAGCTTTAAGCGTGTACCTTGAGAGGTCCTCTTCTTGGAGAAGGTCGGACCAGTTATTAGTATGTTTTGGGTCACCTAAGAAGGGGCTCCCGGCATCCAAGCAAACTGTTAGTAATTGGATTGTTCAGGCTATTACTGAGGCTTACAAGGTGCGCGATTTGCCTTCACCTTTAGCCGTAAGGGCTCACTCAACTAGAAGCATGGCTTCTTCTAGGGCCCTTCTTTCGGGAGTACCTCTACAGGAGATATGTGAGGCAGCCGGTTGGGCTACTCCACATACTTTTATTAGGTTCTACAGTCTCCACCTTCCTAGTACGCCTGGCGCACACGTGCTCAGTCCTTGCTGAGTGCCTAGACAGTTTCACTCCGGGACAGGCCTATTCGGCGCGTGGCCTAGTGGGCACTCGTTCCCCAAAGTGTCGATTCTCGACGCAGTGTAGAGTTCCCTCGAAAGGGAACGTCTCGGGTTATGACTATAACCCTTGTTCCCTGAGAAGGGAACGAGACACTGCGTCGTTCTGCCACGCCCCTCGAGGCCTTGGAGCGTCTTGCTTCATCGCGAGGCTAGTGTGTGTTGTGACAGCGTCACTTTTATACTTCCGGGTATGCCGTCACATGTTACGTCACGACGCAACACCAATCAGGATTGAATTAGTTTCATTCATACTTCAGAGGCGCAGGCTAAGGGAGCGTCCCCAAAGTGTCGATTCTCGACGCAGTGTCTCATTCCCTTCTCAGGGAACAAGGGTTATAGTCACAACCCGAGACGTTTTTAGGCTTTGTGTTTCCAGTGAAACAGCAATTTACAATTCACTAACAGGGTTTTGGCCAGTCTATATATGAAGAGTTCAGATGCAAAAGCCTCTAAACGCCACCTCCGTAAAAAATGAGATAATGACATTGAGTGAAAGCTATCTGAACATAGTACACGTTCAACAAATATATTTGCTTCAAATCCTCTAAATCTCAGCCTCAGCCCATTCAGAAATATCAGTTTGTCGGCAAAAGCCTCTAAACGCCACTTCCCTTTGGAAGCAAAAGCCGCTACATCCCGAGAACCAATCAGAAGGCGCGAATCAGTACCGGCTGTTTCAATAGAGCGGCGCGCTGAGGAGACAGATTTTTTGAGACGGCTGAGGAGATTGTTTTGGTTTTGGATTCAGATTTTTTTTAACGTTTTTAAGATGGAGTACGACGAAATGGATGAGCCTGTCCTACTAACATCAAATGGCAGAAGAAAACGTCGTTTACCTCAAAACTCGTCCCGTTACAAGGCAAAAGAAAATCGGTACAGTGGAAATGGCTTGGTCGCAAGTGTGGCATGCACTCATAACAGTTCTTGGTGCAGTGCTGTAACTTTGAAGGAATCTGATTTATTATACATCAAACAACAGCTCTATTTCACCAACGACAAAGTCAAACAAGATGCCATTCTTCTGTCTCATATGGATGCTATGCCATGTAAACGGAGGAGACAACAAGTGGACGCTGAAGAGAAGAGAAGACACAGAGATGTATCGATCAAGTATGCCGTTTTGAAAGAAGATAAAACGAAAGTTCCCGTCTGCCATGCTTCATTCCTGAACATTTTCTGTAAGTACAAAGATTTCCTCATCACAAGTTTCTATTTTTTTTCCTATTTTTGCATTAGTAAAGTATTTTTTATTATTTTTAGTGTTTTAATTTTTAATTTTTTTGTTTTGTTTTACGTCGTCAAAGCCATGTTTATCCAATTATCTTCCTCTAGTACAGGGGTGTCCAAACTCGGTCCTGGAGGGCCACTGTCCTGCAGAGTTTAGCTCCAACCCCAATTAAACGCACCTGAAACAGCTAATCAATGTCTTGATTAGCTGTTGAAGGTCATTAGGCATGCTAAAAACTTACAAGCAGGTGTGTTGAGGCAAGCTGGAACTAAACTCTGCAGGACATTGGCCCTCCAGGACCGAGTTTGGACACCCCTGCTCTAATACGTACTCAGTACACAGGCTATTTTTTCAGCAGTTATTACCATAAAGATTGTATCAAAGAATTTGCTGACTCTTTTATCAGAATTAGTATTGGCTGCAGATAAAGTACTAATTGTTGGTAATTTTCATATACACATAAATAATGAAAAAGATACATTGTGTTTGGCATTTAAAGACATTGTAAACTCAATTGGAGTTAGACAACACGTGTCAGGACCCACTCATTGTCGTAATCATACGCTAGATCTAATATTATAACACGGAATAGATGTTGATGCCATTGAAATTCTGCAGCAAAGCGATGACATCCCAGATCATTATCTAGTCTCATGTAAATTATATTTACCCTGCAAAAATAACTCCGTGTTATAAATATGTTAGAACTATAACTTCTGCCACTAAAGATTGCTTTATCAATAATCTTCCTTATCAGTTTCATCATCTCAGCATTCCAGATAGCTTAGAAGAACTTGATATTGCAACAGAAACTTTTAACTCTCTCTTTTCCAGTACTTTAGACACAGTTGCTCAATTAATGGACATATATCTTACTTAAAATATTATCAGTGATGGTCAGAGGCTACCTAAATTTGTTAAAAACAATATCAGAATCAGAAAGAGCTTTATTGCCAAGTATGTTTGCATGTACAAGGAATTTGTTCTGGTGACAGAAGAAGAAATAAAAATAAGTAAATAAAAATACACACATTTAAAATACATATGTATTAATAAACAACAAAAAAAATTTACTAAAAATTGTATGTGCAGGTGAGCTATAGATGGCATAATTTATAGGGATGGACTAAGATGGGTGGAATCAAATAAATATAAGTGATATTGCACATATTATTATTGCACAATGGGGAGAGTATTTAATATGACCTTTGCAAAAAAAATATTATTATTGTATAACTGTTGTCAATTCATGTTTTTAAACTGTGTGTATTATGGGTAATATGCCTGCATGATGATGGTTTCATGTTTATTTTCATTTTAGGTGTCAAGAAAGACAGAGTTCAAAGTATTGCAAAGTACTGGCTTGAGAACGGCAAAGCACGTCCTGAAAATCGTGGTGGTCCCAGGGAAATTGAAGAGCAAACTGCAAAGAAGGACATAGTTCGAAAGCACATACAGTCCTTTAATTGTAGAGCAAGCCACTATGCCCGCCGTGGTGCACCTGGGAGAAAGTTCCTGCCGAGTGACTTGAGTGTAGCAAAAATGCATCAGCTGTTTCTTGAGCAGAATCATCAACAAGTTTCCTACTCACTATACTGGAGCATCTTTGTGTATGACTTCAACCTGGCTTTTGGTCATCCTGCCAAAGATGTGTGCTCTTCGTGTGTCAAATTCCGCATTGCAATCAATGATCCTGATCTGACTGCAGAAGAGAAGCGGAACAAGATTCCTCTTTACACACTTCACCGTCGCCGAGCTCGTCAGTTTTATGACACACTAAATTACGTGGGTGACACATTCACTGTCTGCTTTGACATAATGGAGAACCTGGTCCTTCCTAGGTCTGCCATCTGTCAAACATATTACTCACGGCAGGTATACTTTTATGTATTCGGTGTGGTTCGTCACCGTGGCAGAGGAGAACCCCAGAGTCGGAATGAGATAAATCTGTACACCTGGCTAGAATATGAGAACTCAAAGGATAGTAACATTGTCGCCTCAGCTCTACATCACTACTTCACCTCAGTAGCTAGAGTTGATCTGCGCCAGTGTCAGAGCCTCCGCCTGTTCTCAGACTCTTGCTACGGCCAGAATAAAAACATTAATGTTCTGTCAATGTTGTTTGCCCTGCGTTCTCAGCTGTACCCTCAGCTCAACATCACTTACTTCTTTCCTATCCGAGGGCACAGTTTCCTTCCGGCTGACAGAGTGTTTGGAAGGATTGAGCAAGATATCCGGAAGCATACAACTATTCTGTTGCCGGAAGAGTATAACAACATTTTGCTGAAGCATGGCACTGTCTATCAATATGGAAAGGACTGGCAGTGCTATGACTTCAAAGAAGCAGCAGCCAGGTTCACAACAACTCAGAGATCATTCAAAATAAGTGAAGCAAGAGTGCTGCAAATCTCTGGAGATAAGCTGGGGCTTAAGACTGCGTTTGCTGGTGAATTTTGCCAGCACTCTGTGCTGAAGCGGGGTAAGAAGTGGTTTCAGTTCAAGCCGGCTCCTCTTCCGGATGTGAACTGCGTCAAGGAAGCAAAGAGGACCGATGTCTTGAAGCTGCTGGGTGAGTTGGGAGCACCAAAAGCTGTGCAAGAGTTCTATGAAAACGTCCTGGCAAGTGATGGTGGCAAGGACATTGAACAAGACCTTGAGGATGAATGAATGACAGCACCTAAAAGAGTCTGAGAGATGTCCTTTTTTTCCACAGTACTGTCTGTGTTTTATTTGCTAGTGTAAGCTATTGTAAGATATTTTTAATTCACAAAGAGGTCAAGTTCTCTTGTTATTATTGTTATCTTAATGTCACTTTACATTTCATGAATTGTATTATTCTACTTGAATCTTATATGCAGTTTATATTGGAACATATTGGAATTTTTTAGGCCTTTCAAATTTTTTTATTAAATTTAGAATACCTGTTTTGTGCACTGATTTTTTTTATACTTGAGATATACATTATTATATTACTTTACACTACTTAAGTCTTATAAGCTTCTTATACAAAATGCACAGATATTGATGTTTAAGAATGTTGCTCTGTTCTACTTAATTATACAATAAACTATTTGAATCTTCAATTCTCTTTTGCCAATGTGATTATATTGTGGGACATGGGGGGGGGGGGGGGTCATTTCAAAACTGTTTAGTTTTGAAATGAATGTGCTCTAATCTTTTTCAGTGTTTGTAGTTAAATTTTTTGTGATTTTTCAGCTATTTACTATGTCTTGTCCCAAAGAGGTGGATTTAGAGGTTTTTGCGAAAAAAGCACAAGTGGATTTAGCTGTTTTTGACGCAAAAGAAAAACGAATTTGTTAAAAATCACTGAATTTACTAAAGTGACATTTTTGAAAAAAAGTTATTTTATTCACTGACTTATAACCTTATCAGTACCTTTAAAATGAAACTACTGGACGTTAACATAGGAGCCTGATAAAAAATGCTCATTTACAGAAAATAAGTCTGACGGATTTAGAGGGTTTTGCATCTGAACTCTTCATATATATATATATATATATATATATATATATATATATATATACTGTATATATTTATATATATTTTTTTTTTGAAAGTTGGAAAAAGCCATGAAGTCTGAAAGATATTATGTGTATTTTGCATACTTGTGCATTTTAACCTTTAGGGCTCTTACAGTGTAATATGTAAAAAAAAAAAAATGCTTAGCTTGCAACATTTCACCAAAAACAGTTCACATGGCTGGGATGATTTATTTGTTTCTGACATCCATGTTAGAAGAAGTGTTGTGACAAGTGCTGTTGATTGACACTGTGACATCTAGTGGATTTTTTTGGCATAACATACCTCAACAAGATGGTAAAGATGGCTCAATCAGTTTGAGTTAAGTTAGGTACTCCTCTCAATAAAATATAGTGACTCAAAATGTGCTCAACCATTTGGTCGAGCAGACAGTTAAAGGGTTAAAGAGAGATTTAAAGTCTGATGGCTGTAGGCTGGTGTACTGTAAATACTTTGCATTTGTCAACTCCTGGGTGGGCGGATGGATTGATGGATGGATGGATAGACAGACATATAGATCTTGATGTTGTCCCCCACTAGCAATAACAGAGACAGGACTGTAGTCTCTTGACTGGGGGCAATGCTTTTCTGTATCCATGAAATTAATTGCAGTTGTTAGATCGCACCCACCCAACTAAAAGTAAAAAAAAAAAAAAAAAAATCTCTCTGTGCCCAGTTGCATATTGTGCTTCTCCCTGTCTACAATGCTCCTTTTGTTTGTCTATGTGCTCTTTAAATCTGAAAAGACTTTTTCCAAGACTCTACAGCTGAATATGGAAAGGGCACAGACAAAGTGGAAGATAGAAGGGGTGATATTTAAAGGACATAAAAAAGTCCTTTGAGAAACAAGAGAAGAAAAGTCTCTTTCAGTATGGAAGTATGGAAATGAAGATGGCATTCGGGAAATACTTGTGGAATCTGTTTGAAGGAAGGAAACAGATGAAATGTTCCATAACATTACGTGTCATCTAAAAAAAAAAAAAAAAAAAAAAGATATCAAAATAATAATAACAATGCTGGCTGAAAGAATCTCATAGAGTTCCAGTCTTCAATATAAATCCGTTCTTAATGTAGCGAGAGTAAAGCCATGGACTAGAATGTGTGTGATTAAACGGACAATGGGAGCAAAAACAGATCTTTCCACTGAGACAGACACAGGGAAATCAAGTGCTCCATTACTTCCTCTCTCACACAGACACATGGAAGTCTATGAAAAGAGATGCAGGATGCACAACCTATTTACCTGGAACATGGATCCATTTATAGAGAATCTGCTTAACATGTAACATTTCTTCTTCCAACTAACAAATCTCAACTCACTCAACATGAAGAATATTGCTAATATGGTTATTTTGGCTGGCAGGCAGGTCTCTTAAAATATCCTCACAAAGTAACAGCCAAAACAGAAAAAAAAAAAAAACATTAGATATTGTTCCTTTATAGAACACAATAGAAATGTGTATAAATACAAAGCTTATCATATAACATTTTTGATTTAAAAAAAAAGTGTTAGTAATGGGAGGGGAAACGGGAACGGAACGGAACGAAACCAAACCAAAAAAAAAAAAAAAAAAAAAAAAAAAAAAGCCCTAAAGGATTCAGTTAGGCTGTACAGTGCCAGTACAGTTACATTCATAAAATTTGCTAGACAATTTAATGTGTTCAATATGAACTATTGGATGATCCTTTAAGATTCATTTGATTATTTAAAATACCACTGCAAATAAATCTAAATCATCAAACTACTGTAGATGTATTACTTTTTTCCTGTACAAATAAACACTTCAAGTTGTATTAGGCCATATAAATAATCATTTAAAATGTCCACAGTTCCTCTGGCCAAAAATAAATCCCTCAACTTAAATGTTGCAAATAAAGGGCCCTGTCATTATTACACAAATTAGTTTCACGTTTATTTCCCGTTGGCCTCACATGTCATGGCCGGACAGAGGAGGGGTCACAAGGGACCCAGTGGGAGACATGAACTGTGTCCAGACATCTGTGAGGCTGTTTTTTCCCTATAAACATCATTTATTATCACATACATCAAACTAAGGACTGCACAAAGAGTGGAAACGTGTTTGGCTAAAGTAAGATGCTGACAGATCCTGGAAGGAAACAAAACGGTGAAATTTGATTGTAATTTTGTATGGAATAATCTCCGCCACAATGCAGGTGGTTGCCATGGGGCTGCTATGCGATTGCTGACGTGTTTTTAGGTTGTTGTTATGGAGTTGCTAGGGGGTTCTGAGATTTTTCAAGTAATTTTGTCTTCGGTGAGTACTTAACTCCAGCCTGATAAAAAAAAAAAAAAAAAAGATTTATTCAGCTATGCTCTCACTATTCCTCAATTCTTCCCTATTCTATCGTGTGCTATCCTGAATGATGTCTGAAACTTTGTATTAGTAGCACTTCTCATGTTTATAGCATTTTTAGATTAATTGCTTGTTGTATTCCTCAGTTTTAAGTCGCTTTGGATAAAAGCCCCTGCTAAATTATCAAATGTAAATGTAAATATTCTGGGTGGTTGCTTATATTTAGTCCCTGTATATGGCTAATAGCACAAAAATATTAGAGTGTAATTGGTTTAACAATGTAAATACTGTCGTGCATCACAACTATACATCAAAGTGAAAAGCTGACTTATATATAACAGAATGCCAGACTGAACAGAAATATGACATCTTTGTTGTGTGTCATGTGCGTCAGAAATACAAACAGGGAGTGTTTGTCTACGATTCCTTCCCTTCTGCGTTTTCATTTATGTTTAACAAAAGGAGAAAATGTCTTTTGGAATGAGTGCACTTTACCCTCAGCAGACTTGGCACTTATTATATATGGCTCAACTGAACAATCAAACCCCTTTTCCTGCTCCTTTGCAGTGCAGGAAAAAAGACAACTGAACTGACATCTCAAGTCATACTCACGAGGCCCTTCATATCCTGATGTTTGCTAAGGAATGTATTTCCTCTCTCCTTCACCCTCCCTAAGGAGCTTTACTTTTACAACAGATGACGAGAGGTCACAGATTTGGTGAACAAACAGCCATGTCTTGTACAGCCGGAAACACTGTCAAACACCTAGAATTCAATCTGAATTACTCTGTAAAAAAAAAAAAAAAAAACTGAGATCATGAGTCCTCGGGTACTCGGAAGTGACAGCGACAATCGATCATGAAAACGACGATCGCCGTGACTTTAAAAAATAAATTTCTTTTTTTCTGATTGAATTTCTTGAATGTGCGCAGTGATGCCTAAATCACTTGGATCATGACAGATTTCATGTAGTGTAACAGCTTCTGTGTTGTATGTCACACGTAGGCTCACTATTCGCCAACGCTGGTCATGTGTGTGAATCGTGTGACGTACAACACAGAAGCTTTGCACAGTTCCAGGTGAAATCTCAAGGCCCACAGAGAAGGAAATGAGTAGTTGAATAAAGTCGTTATTTTTGTTTGTTTTTTGCACACAAAAAGTATTCTCGTCCCTTGATAAACTTAAGATTGAGCCACTGTAGTCACTCGGACTATATTAACGATGTTTTTCATAACTTTTGGGCCGGCCAGTTTCGATCCCTGGAGGAGGGATCCAGCTCTCAGATTTAATCAAAAATATCTTAATTTGTGCTCTGAAGATGAACGAAGGTCTTGGAACAACATGAGGGTGAGTAAATACTGACAGAATTTTCATTTTTGGGTGAACTAACCCTTTAAGTGCAAGTGCCAATCTGCCATATACATATTATTAATTCTTTGTGCTTTTTTTTTTGTTTGCGTGTTTTTTTGAGGCAGTCATATTTCTTTTAGATGTTTTTTTTATTTCATTTATTTTGATTGATATTATTAATAATCTATCAGTGTTCTTATTTTTGTCTTGTCATATTTTTTCAACTGTAGGCCTATGTTTTAATTAAAATTGTTTCTCATCATGGCTTGGAAAACGTGCAGGGATGTCACTTGATAAAGTAAATAAAAATACAGTTAGGTGCAAGAGGTGCAGCACCAATCTGCCATATACATAACATTACAATGAGAAAACTATAGAAGGTTGTGAATTCTTTATGCTTTAGTTGCCCGTGTTTCAGCGCGTTGTAATGGGAAGATTACATCCACAACACGAGTAACACTTTCTGACTAGTACGTAACTTAGTTCAGATTCACTTGCGTCTGTGTCTTTTGTGCAGATAGAAGTTGTAATGTTTCTTTTATGTTGTGTATCTAGGATCTCAAATATGATGTGTCATATAGAAAATGCTTCAGTTTACTGGTGTTCATTCACTCTTCGGCTTCACCTAGACCTTTCTTTTTCAAAAACATTGATGCAATATCTATAATCTTGCAGTGTTATATTTCTAGTCATGTTTTCATATTTGATGATGGACACGCACTTCAAATCCAACACAATAGCACTGGATGGATAAAGACACTTAGGTTGGGCTATAAGACTGAAACAGACTTACCCTCGCACCCTTCTCAGGATAACACTGACACCCTCCGCTGCAGTCTCTCCCTCCACATGGTCCACTGCTCTTCTTCACTCCCTGAGAGAGAAAAGAGAGTGAAAACAATGTTAAATGGTACGTTGAGTTGGTTGGATTAAAAGCTTTCTCAGTGCCATCAGATGTTAAGCCATATGAAATGACAGTACATTTGATTCACAGCATATTTAGCCTTTAAAATAACAGACAAGAATGCTGCAAAGTTGTGATGTTGTGCTAGAGGCTATCACTGTACTGTACGGTTTTTCTAAGGTGGCAGCTGGAAGTGAATCTCCATCATGTTCCAGACAATCTTGTGACTCTGCAGCTGTGCTTGGTCAAACTGTCACTCAACAGACCATGATTTATTTGTTTATTTCTTTTCCTGGTCATTTAGAGGACAAGATCATTTTCAAAAACATACATGAGAATGTAAAATGTTTAACTTACCAAAAGTACAAAAAAAAGTACACATATATATATATATATAAAAGGTAAAAAAAAAAAAAAAAAATATATATATATATATATATATATAAAAGGTACATATATATATATATATATATATATATATATATATATATATATAAAGGTACATATATATATATATATATATATAATTTATTATTTATTTTTTGGAAGATAACTGTTGGTGGTTTCATTTAATTCAAACTGAACTGACAGATTTCAACTTTTTTTTCTTGTGTTAAGACAGCATCAAAGCTTTTAAAGTGCCTTCATCCTTTATCTTTGATACCTTTCAAATGCATTGTATGTATATTCTCTATCATAACAAAAATGCCAGACCCAATCAATATTTAAATATGGACATTCATTATGAAAATATAAATTATTATTTTTTAACTAAAATCATCTGAAGCATCAGAATCAGTGAAGAACACACTTGAGATAAAATATGAGATGCATATGCTGACAAAAAGCAACAACAAATATTATGTGAAGAGAATATTTTTATAGTGCATGATTGATCTATTTTTGTATGTATATAGCATACATAGTTGCTATGAAATTAGCTTCAGCAAGCAGCTATTCAGCAAGCAGCTATTCTAAATACAATAAAAATGTCTCAAAATTAGAATTAAACAAATAAAATAATAATAATTTGCTAATAACAGCCCTTAACTGAAGAAACTACAACTGTGAATTAGAAACATGCTTAAAACTTAATACTCATCTTTAAATGTCCTTCAAAGCATGACTATAGATAGACTAAGTTAGCTATGACAACTTCACCATAAAGGAAAGTTAATTTATAAGATACATAACATTAACCCATAACAGGAATTCAAGGGGGTCTGTAAATTACTGAGCTAATGAATACATGATTTATTATTCTCTTTGCAAGAGGGGACCTCATTTTTTGGAGGGTCTCGTTCAATGACGGCAGTATGTCTGCTCACACCTACACACGGATCCCACATACTGCTGAAACAGGCCTGTGTGTCCATGAAACCTTTAAGGCCAAGACAAAACTGTCTGCGACAAAATGTTTCAGAGACATTCTGTCTTGTTCGTCTGATATGAGAGGCTGGACAAGCAACAGACAAAGGCCACATTGAGCCTCCTGCCTCAAGTCCCAAAGAATTCTTTTTGAATGAGACCTCAGAAAGATTCATACTCCTCTAAAGACTAAAGTTATATGTCCTTCCTCTCAAATATTCATACTGCAGAGCCCAGATTTATAATACACATTTTAAACATTTATCAAATATGTGGATAAATAGTGGATAGAAGATAGTGAAACGAATATCAACACTAAATAAGTTAAATGTGTGCAACTGCTATTTTCTCTGACCAATGTTAGTCACGAAACAGTGACTCCATAGAGAAGCATTGTCTTACAGAAGGTGGGAAAGATGACAAACTAAAAAGCAGCACAAACGTCAAGGCAACCAAAACAATAAGTGTAATACTGGCCCGTTTCAGTTTATTGCTAAATAGTTGATGGTTGCAGCAGATGATGAGAGGAGTATTGTGTTCTATCCTGTTCCACCCTACGCTTTCCCCACAAAAAAATGACCTTTTCCTTCAATACCTGGAAAAACATTTTCCAGCTATAGCCTGAGACAATGATCACCTGATTAGAATTTTCTGCTTCTGACACAACCTGAGATAAAGGTCTAAAGTATATGCACTCGGGAGTGTGTTTTTGTGCGTGAAGGAATGAGGTTTGCCAAATCAAATCACTGAAGAACAAAGGGTAATGAGTAACAACAGTTCCCTTTCGAGGGAACTCTACACTGCGTCGAGAATCGACACTTTGGGGACACTCCCTAAGCGTGCGCCTCTGAAGTATGAATGAAACTAATCCAATCCTGATTGTTGTTGCATCGTGACGTAACGTGACTGCATACCCGGAAGTATAAAAGTGACGCTGTCACAACACACACTAGCTTTCGCTCTTCGTCTTATTTGGTGTTGTTTGTCCTTATATCTTTATTATGGCCAGCGAACAATTCAAAAAATGTGTGCATCCTTGCCCTCGTTATATTACGGGTGGGGATACACATTCTTTATGTGTGAATTGTTTGGGAGCGCAGCATGCACGGGCAGCTCTCGAGGGAGCTGCTTGTGTTGATTGTGAAGCACTTCCCATTAGAGTGCTGCGCTCCCGGCTGGCGTGCTTTGATAAGCACGGTCAGGCTCGCGTTCCCCGCGGTTCTGGTCCCGCGTCTGTTGAGGCAGCGCGGCGATTGAGATCGTGGGGCTCGCAGCGGGATCTTTTAGATGAGAATGAGGCTGCTGAGGCACCTTTTCATTCTTTATCTGAAGATTCCGTAGCCCCTGAGAGTGGTCCAGGAGCCCGCATCGCGGCTTCTCCTGCCCACGATCAGGTCCCAATGCCAGTTCACGGCCAAGGTTTTGAGGAGCTGATAGAGGTTGTGACTCGTGCGGTGGCCAGACTTAACATTAGCTGGCCACATGATGAGCAGGGTACGCAAGCAGAAAGTATGCTTGATGAGCGTTTCCTGCAGCACAGAGCACAACCTCAGTGCCGGGGTTTGCCGTTTTTCCCCGATCTCCACTGTGAGATCTCGAGATCGTGGGATAAACCGCACTCGTCCCGTGTCTCCAGTCCCAGTGTTTACAGCAATGTTGTGGGGGCACGGGACAAGGGTTATGGGAAGATGCCTAAGGTAGAAAAGGCTTTAGCAGGTTATCTTTCCCCTGAATCGGCATCTTCCCTGGAAACCGCGGCGCTGCCTAGTAAGCCCTGCAGAGATACATCTGCTTTAATAGGCAGGGCTTACATGGCGGCAGGTCGGGCTGGTTCATGTCTGCACTCTATGGCTATCTTGCAGGCATACCAGGCCGACCTCCTGAAAGATTTGGATGAGGGGGAGGGGCCAACTCCTGAAGATATTGTAGAGTTAAGGAAAGCCACAGATTTGTCTCTCCGGGCCACAAAAGAGACGGCCCGTGCCATTGGCCGCTCTATGGCAGCTATGGTAGCTAAGGAGAGACATCTGTGGGTGAACCTATCTGGTATCAAAGATGAAGATAGATCTTTTCTGCTGGATGCGCCGCTCTCGCCTTCTGGCCTGTTTAGTGACGCCGTTACATCGGTCGTCGACAGGTTTCAGGAGGCGAAGAAGCAATCTGTGGTGTTTCAGCATTACCTCCCCCGTAAGGCGAAATCCAAATCGAATAGGGTGGGGCCGAGTGATCAGCCCCAGCCATCAGCCAGCTCCTCACACCGAGCTGAGCAGAGAGAGAGCGTTTCCTCTAGAGCCCCTCCTCCTGGAGTTTGGCAACAGAGGAAGTTCTCCAGCCAGAGAGGCGACCTGAGGGAAGTCTTTCAGGCTAGGAGGGTTTCGGGAAGAGGTCCTGACCGAAGTGGTAGGACCTCTGAGGGCTGTCCCCTCCACTGCAGGGCAACCGAGGTTGTTCTCGCAGCGGAACCCTCTAGGAAATGATGTAGATTGCCCGCCGTCAACGACGCTTCGGGCCGCATCTCTTTCCAGCGAAAATATTCTAATAAAGAAAAAGCATCAGTTATGGTCACAAGAACCGTATCGACTACAGCCTGCCGGTATTCCGCTTCAGGGAGTCGAGAAAGATACTCGAAAAACACCAGAGGCCAGTCTCGAGAGGCTGGTACCCCTAGTAGATTTTGTAGAGGCATGGTATCATCTTCCCAACATATCTGCGTGGGTCCTGCATATAATAGAACTGCAGTTTGCGCACCGCCCCCCCAGGTTTTAAATTGGGGTGGTGCAAACTACAGTGGTTCCAGAGCAGGCTCAGGTGATGGAACAAGAAGTACAGACTCTGCTACTAAAGGAAGCCATGGAACGTGCTCATCCTTTAGACAGGGGGTCCGGGTTTTACAGCCGGTACTTTATAGTTCCAAAGAAGGATGGGGGGTTAAGGCCAATTCTAGATCTCAGGGTTTTGACCCGATCTCTAAGGAGGTTCAGGTTCAAAATGTTAACCATTCCTGCAATCGTGAGTCAGATCAGATCCGAGGACTGGTTTGTCACGATAGATCTAAAGCACGCCTATTTTCTTATTTCCATCCTTCCATGTCACAGGAGATACCTGAGGTCTGCTTTCGGGGACGAAGCTTACCAGTATCGGGTTCTTCCGTTCGGCCTAGCACTCTCTCCCCGCACATTCACCAAATGTATGGATGTAGCTCTTGCTCCACTGAGGCTTCAAGGCATTCGTATATTGAATTATCTCGACGACTGGCTCATTCTGGCCCAGTCTCGAGAAATGGCAGTTCGGCATCGAGATGTCGTCCTTGGCCACATTCAGAAATTGGGGTTGAGACTCAAGGGTGTGCTAGAACCATCCCAGTGCACGATATTTTTTGGAATCGTGTGGAGCTCGATTACGATGCAGGCACGAATGTCTCCCGCACGTGTCGAGTCAATTCTGGCGATGGTAACTGGGTTAAGGCTGGGCCACGCCATCACTGTATAGCAATTTCAAAGAATGCTGGGCCTCATGGCAGCGGCATCCAACATCATTCCTTTGGGCCTTCTGCACATGAGGCCCGTTCAGTGGTGGTTAAAAACCAAGGGGTTTTCTCCCAAGGGGAATCCGTTTCGTATAATCAGAGTAACGAGCAGATGCCTTCGTTCTCTGCAAATATGGAGGAAACCTTGGTTCCTATCCCAAGGGCCAGTGTTGGGAGTGTCGTGTCGCCGGAAATCCATTTCAACAGACGCTTCCCTCACTGGCTGGGGCGCGGTCATGGACGGCCGCTTTGCCAGGGGTCTGTGGCAGGACCATCATCATTCTTGGCATGTAAACTGCCTAGAGATGATGGCTGTGTTCAGGGCTTTGAGGAGCTTCCTCCCAGACATCAAAGGTTACCATGTTTTAGTACGATCAGACAATACGTCGGTGGTAGCCTATCTGAACCGACGAGGGGGACTCAGATCGCGCCCTCTGTGCAGACTGGCGCATCAGATTATTCTTTGGTCCCAGGGGAAAATACTGTCTATCAAGGCAATGTATATTCTGGGGGTTCAGAATCAGGGAGCAGACATCCTGTCGAGGCAGGGGCTGAGGCCCGGGGAATGGAGACTTCATCCAGATGTGGTGAAGTTGATATGGGAGAGGTTTGGACCAATGGAAGTGGATCTGTTTGCGTCTCGAGAGACGTCCCACTGTCCACTTTGGTTCTCCCTCTCACTTCCAGCCCCACTGGGGTTGGATGCCATGGTACAGGCCTGGCCGAGGCTTCGCCTGTACGCTTTTCCCCTGATCGCTCTGCTCCCGGGAGTCCTGGAGAGGGTCCGTCAGGAGGGCATCAGTCTACTTCTGGTTGCCCCAATATGGCCGACCCGAGTGTGGTTTTCAAACATAATATCACTCCTGATAGCTCCGCCATGGCAGATTCCTCTGAGGAGGGATCTGTTGTCTCAGGCGGAGGGCACAATATTCCACCCTCAGCCAGAGCTGTGGAAATTGTGGGTCTGGCCCCTGAGGGGGTTCAGTACCTAACTGCTGGTCTATCAGCTGGAGTGGTTGAAACCATACTTAGCTCCAGAGCTCCATCTACTAGGAGATTATATGGCCTCAAGTGGAATGTTTTTGTCACTTGGTGTAGAGAACATGAGTTAGATCCAGTAAACTGCCCGGTGGCTTCAGTTCTGGAATTTCTTCAAGATCGTTTCTCTGCGGGTCTCTCCCCTTCCACGCTTAAGGTGTACGTGGCAGCCATTGCGACTTTCCACGCTCCGTTAGGTGATGGGCCTCTGGGGAGGCACCAGTTGGTCATTCGGTTTCTCCGCGGTACTTGGAGGATGAGGCCGACAACCAGGTCTAGGGTTCCTGCCTGGGACCTGGCTATAGTTCTGGAAGGGTTATCCCTGGCCCCTTTCGAACCTCTAGAGTCGGCTTCGCCTAAGGATTTAACGCAGAAAATGTTTTTTCCTTGGCCAGTACCTCACTTA
Source organism: Meda fulgida (assembly GCA_030578275.1). Classification (NCBI taxonomy): domain Eukaryota; kingdom Metazoa; phylum Chordata; class Actinopteri; order Cypriniformes; family Leuciscidae; genus Meda; species Meda fulgida. The sequence goes on along the minus strand of CM060624.1, from coordinate 26,529,704 downwards.
AGAGGGTGGGAGATCTCCAAGCCCTGGCAGTGACACCAGCTTGCTTGGAGTTTGCCCCTGGCAGAGTAAAGGCCTTTTTGCACCCGAGTCCGGGCTACGTGCCTAAGGTTCCTTCGAACACGGCTCGGTCTACAGTCCTTCAGGCATTCCATCCTCCACCTCATGTGTCGGCAGAAGAAGAGAAGCTTCATTTGCTCTGCCCCGTCAGAGCTTTAAGCGTGTACCTTGAGAGGTCCTCTTCTTGGAGAAGGTCGGACCAGTTATTAGTATGTTTTGGGTCACCTAAGAAAGGGCTCCCGGCATCCAAGCAAACTATTAGTAATTGGATAGTTCAGGCTATTACTGAGGCTTACAAGGTGCGCGGTCTGCCTTCACCTTTAGCCGTAAGGGCTCATTCAACTAGAAGCATGGCTTCTTCTAGGGCCCTTCTTTCGGGAGTACCTCTACAGGTGATCTGTGAGGCAGCCGGTTGGGCTACTCCGCATACTTTTATCAGGTTCTACAGTCTCCACCTTCCTAGTACGCCTGGCGCACACGTGCTCGGTCCTTGCTGAGTGCCTAGACAGTTTCACTCCGGGACAGGCCTATTCGGTGCGTGGCCTAGTGGGCACTCGTTCCCCAAAGTGTCGATTCTCGACGCAGTGTAGAGTTCCCTCGAAAGGGAACGTCTCGGGTTATGACTATAACCCTTGTTCCCTGAGAAGGGAACGAGACACTGCGTCGTTCTGCCACGCCCCTTGAGGCCTTTGAGCGTCTTGCTTCATCGCGAGGCTAGTGTGTGTTGTGACAGCATCACTTTTATACTTCCGGGTATGCCGTCACATGTTACGTCACGACGCAACACCAATCAGGATTGGATTAGTTTCATTCATACTTCAGAAGCGCACACTTAGGGAGCGTCCCCAAAGTGTCGATTCTCGACGCAGTGTCTCGTTCCCTTCTCAGGGAACAAGGGTTATAGTCATAACCCGAGACGTTAATAATAACTAAGAAAACTGGCTCAGTTTCATTTGATCCATTCCTGTAAGGCCTGTACAATGACAGGAGCTGAGAGAAAAGTTTCACACAGACATTAACTTATTTATTTAAACTTATTTGCTGTTCAGCTGTAATAAAGTCAAACACAATCAAATAAAACCAAACAAACAAGACCTGACAAAAAACACAGGAAACGCTGGGGCTTAAATACAAAAGGGCTAACCATCTAAATAGACACACCTGGGAACAATCAAGACTAATGAACATGGCAATCAATGAACAAAAGGACTACAAAGGACTACAAGCCTGGCACAAGAAACAGGAAACACTTCAACATAATTCCATGAGCAAGCATAGGGAAGATGTAACATCAAGAGACATTTATTATTATTATCAATGTTGTGTAGTGTCATATGATGGTTCTAAAAAGAACATTATTTTGTGTATTTGGTTTAATGCAATGTGTTCGCGCGGTTTTAGACAAAAAAGTCATTATTTTACACATACCGTACATTATTGTTGCTCCTCTATGCCCCGCTTTTCTGAAACGCGTCGATTTTTACAAAGCTCATTGCTCTGAAAAGCGCTGTGTGCTCTGATTGGCCAGATATCTAGTATACGTGTGATGGAAATGACACGCCCCTTACCATATCTGAAACATCAGCTCCCAAAGCAATAATGACAGGTGACAATGTCTGCACAATACCTTATCAATACAAGCCCGAATCTGATCCGGAAAATGCAGATGACCATGCTGATCGATCAACTTTGCCAGCGCGACTGGACCAGAGCACATCATATGACACCTTTAATATGTTTGTAGAAAATGTGATACATTTTCAGGATTCTATGAATCTAACAGCTTTTATACATTATATATATATATATATATATATGTATATATATATATATATATATATATATACATATATATATTACATGATAAATGTCTTTACTGTCACGTTTGATCAATTTAATGCATCTTTGCTAAATATAAGCATAAAAACAAATCTTACTGACCACACATTATTGAACGATATTGATTTTTGCCACTTTGATCATTGAGACTAGTGCTGACTTAAACACTTCACCTTTAAATAAACTAAAAATGTACTTAAAAATTCTTTAAAACTTTAAAAATGTTCATATTTGGGGACTTAATATTAAGTGAACAGTATCTTTCCAACTAAAAGGGATGTCCTGATGTTTAAATGTACTATTTGGTCAGTGTGCAGTCTGTTCAGCCCTCGCAGAAAGGTCAGAAGGCTGTTTGTTAGGCCTTTGGCTATTTCTAAAACAAAAAACAATACCCAACAAAAACATAGAGAGCAAAAACACAGACACACATTTGTAACTGCAGAAGCCAGAAATGTCCCAGACAACACTGACCGCTAAAACAACAATGAAACTAGACAACAGAGGCATAGATTAACCCCTTAACTGTAACTTGCCCGTATACGGGCAAACTAAATTTACTTCACTATATTACTATTAAATCCTAATCTAGTCATGACAAACTATATATCGTTGGAAAGGTCTAAGACTCCTAAATAGATATTTTAGCGTTGTTTTTTTCTTACAAATTACGAATGAACAGTAATATATGAATTTATGACAAGAGTGCGCCTCAAAAAATCAAGGTCATTACAGGAGTTTCTGACCTTTGTCACAAAAAGTCGACGCACACACTTTTAATAATTGAAACTTTGGTTTTTAGTGCTAAAAGTTCATAATAAAACATAATCTAGTATTTGTCAATAAAAAAAGATAAAATTATATTTTAAAAAGTAAAGTAAGAAGTCCTCTAAAAAGTATAATATATATAATATATAATATATATATATTTTATTATTATTATATCACATATTTTAGTAGTTATCATAAATTAGGTATCATTTGAAAGCTTACGAACTCAGAATTCATCCTGTGAAAACCGTTTTGAAATTGGACGTTGAAATTGATTAACGGACTAGCAACCGTCTAACAATGAAGCTCAAAGCAACACCCATATAAAACAGCGGAAGGAAATGATGCTTACACTGCTTAGTGTCAGGAGGTTGTTGGTTCGATAGCTTGGCCCAAACTCACCTACCTGTAACTTCCCTTTTAAATCTCTTTCACATACAGTTGGAATCATGCGAAAAATCTGCTTCAAACCAACCATACAAACCAGAATCAGCTGAAGTCTCAAAGCACACTTAGAGACCATAGGGCGTGCCATGTATTGTAGAGTTTTTCAACTGTCATATTTATGGTACATATTTAAAAGGCATCTGAGTCTTGTTGTCATGTAGAGGGAAGTTGAGTGTTCAATAGGCCTCATTCATTTAAAGACATTATAAGGCTTCTTAAATAAGAGACAGAGGGAAGTCTATGCTCCATTCCAGAGCCATGACTTCAGACTGGCCTGAAACTATGTGCATTCATCTAAGATGTTCATCCAACAATTATGCCCAAATTACATATAATCAGTCTCAGATACCTATTCTATAAGTAGCTGCATTTTAACACATGCTGTAAATAATGTCGTAATGAATAACTCTTTGTTAATTTTTTTAGGAATTTCAAACCTTCTGACACTTTTGCGCACCTTATAGAATACTTAATACAAAAATAATATACTTAAAAAGAATACACTTGTATTATAAATTAAATTGATATTAAATGCTATTAGCTGCATATTAGAGTGCTTTTTTGACCCACTTACAGTTAGTATAACTTAAGTACATATAAAGATAATTACTTCTATTTTCCTTGAAATATGGTTAAAGTGCACTGCCGAATATACAGGCATTCAGAGTGTGCTAAAGTATAGTTTAATGTCCTTTCTATTGACCTTATATATCATGTATTTCAATATATTTGTAATTACAATATTTGTAAAGATGAAGTTGCAATTTAGTACATTACTAACTTCAAATGTAATATTGAATAACACTAAATAAAAAAAAATAAAAAAGTATAATCAAGCAACTTTACACTTGCTTTAGTAGTCTACACATCAAAATACGTGTACTTATTTTAAAGCATGACAAAGTTTGATTAAAATGTGTTTTAAAATATACTTTTTAATTTGACGTGATTACAAAGTGTACTTAAGTGTAATCATGAATGTATGCTCTCTTTAAGTGGCCTTTTATTTCACTTGTTTTTCACAAGGGTGGCGATGTGTCAGTATGCAGAAACCCGTATTTAGTCTAGAGCTTGTCTTAGACTAGACTTTATGAAGGAAGTGCCTATAGTGTCAGAGAGATTAATGTGTCCAATAAAGAAAACAGAGTCAGATAACAGTGATATGTGTCCTTTTCCTCTCAAAGACGTAACTCTCCACGTTCCATCCGGTCTTGTTTTGACGCTATAGAGTGAGTGTTCAGTGAGGTTCAGATACATATCACTTACTGTTCCTCCTCTATGAACAAACATATAAAAGGGAAACTATTACGGCAACACTTTACAATACGGGTGCACTAATATGCATTAATTCATGTTTAACTAATGGACAGATAGTCATGAGTTAATGTATGACTCATGAATAACTAAACCATTAATTAATTATTACTGCATCCACAACTAATAAAGAGTCTATATGATTAATAGATTAAGTAATAAATGAATTGCTATTAAGTCAATGTGTCATTGTGTATTAATTCATTAATTACATATTTTATTAACTAATAGTGTAAATTAATGTGTTAATTACCACAATGGATCAAAGCAATGCACTTCAACTTCCAGTTGTCTGCTTTAATTAATCATTAGCTAATGATTTGCAAAGGTATCATTATGTTATGACTTTACTTGTTGAGGCACATGACTATTAACTAATTGTCAAGTAATATGTCATTTTGGTTTTGACATCCACACTATGGATTTCAATTTCCAGCTTTCTACAACCGGGATTCACTGTGCCAGATGAACTGCCACATTCAATAGTTCATGGCACAGGAGTGTGTCAGGCTAATCTTGAGCTCTAGGATTTAAAGGCAGAACACTGAGATATGGGGCTGGGCCCTGCTATTTCATAATACTGTGTCTAGATCGGACAAAGAAACTAGAACCCATTATAATTAGTGATACAACACTGGATGCGACACAAGGCTACACGACACAACAAAACCCCGACAGTAAACTGATGCCACAGTCTTTTTCTGACGTACTCCGAGCTCTTGCGCTAGCCTGGTCCCACCAGACTCATGTACATTTCATTTGTAGATAGAGTCTGGCACCGCTCCATTGACAAGCGTTAACTTCCTTGTAGGCGGGTACTCTATTGAAGTCTAAAACTATTAGATCTGCCCAGAGTCACTCTGGATCTGCCATAACCAATCGCTAACAACAGGGGAGACGACAACTATCGGCTTTGCATCCCTAGCGTTCGCCTTAGCCAACTCATTCACCACTAACGGAGTGAGTTGGAAAATCAAACTTTTCCCGAACTCTGTGGAGGAGGGCCTCAACATCATGGCCACCAACAAAACTAAGCAAAGATTGTTCTTGCTCCGGCTTTAACATCTTGAGTAGCCAGGCAACTCTTGCACTACTTCTGTTATGAAAGACAAATGGACTTGCAATGGTCTGTCATGTCCAGTGTAAACAGCTGTAATGGTCTCGTCCAGTTTAAACACGGTGTAACAGCGTCAGTATTTCAGATTCTGGTGTGCTGATATTTGTTCGCAGCCCAACTTACCCATACTTCAAACACATTATCTGACATTACATTCACTGCATGTGTAACTGCCCCACAGACCTTTAGTGGCGATGACAAAACCCATAACCATAATGACATACTACTTAACAATTAGTAACACTAGATACTAACAGTGCAACTGATTCTCTTTTCTCCACTTTAACATCCTGCTTAGACAACTTCTGCCCCCTTTCTTCCAGGCCAGCCCGCACCACACCCTCTGCCCCCTGGTTATCTGATGTTCTCTGTGAACATCGTTCTAAACTCAGGGGTGCAGAGAGGAGGTGGCACAAATCGAAAGATCCTACTGACCTTAGTCTTTATTAATCCCTCCTCTCTTCCTTCTCTGCTAATATCTCTACTGCTAAAATGACTTACTATCACAACAAAATTAAAAAAAAATTCCTCCTCCTCCTCCTTCATCAACCCTAACAGCTGACGACTTTGCCACATTCTTCATAAATAAAACAACCACCATCAGAGGCCAATTTACCAATCCACAAACTGACACACACATTTTACCAGCTAACACACACATATTCTACCCTCATTCTCTCTGCTTTCAGAGGCAGAAGTCTCAAAACTCCTCCTTTCCAATCGTCCTACTACCTGTCCACTTGATCCTATTCCTACTAATCTACTTCAAGCCATTTCTTCCTCAGTTATACCACATATGCGCACTCACGCACATCATAAACACCTCTCTTCACACTGGTACCTTTCCCACAGCATTTAAGCAGGCTCGGGTAACCCCACTGCTTAAGAAACCTACTCTTAATCCAGCACATCTGGAAAATTACAGACCGGTATCCCTTCTTCCATTCGTCGCGAAGACACTTGAACGAGTAGTTTTCAAACAGATCTCTTCCTTTCTTACACAAAACAACCTCTTGGACAACAATCAGTCTGGTTTCAAAAGTGGACACTCAACTGAGACTGCTCTGCTCTCAGTTATTGAAGCCCTGAGACTGGCAAGAGCAACCAAATCCTCAGTTCTCATCCTGCTGGATCTGTCTGCTGCCTTTGACACAGTTAACCACCAGATCCTCCAGTCAATCCTAAAGAGGAAGGGCATCTCGGGAACCGCACTCCAATGGTTCAAGTCTTACCTCTCAGGTAGGTCCTTCAGGGTATCGTGGAGGAGTGAGGTGTCGAAGTCACAACATCTAGCTACCGGAGTGCGTCAGGGCTCAGTGCTTGGACCACTTCTTTTCTCCATCTACACATGACATCACTAGGAACTGTGATTCAGAAACATGGCTTTTCCTATCACTACTACGCTGATGACACACAACTCTACCTCTCATTCCAGCCTGATGATACGACGGTAGCTGCTCGCAATACAGCCTGCCTGACAGACATCTCTGGCTGGATGAAGGAACATCCCCTTCAACTTAACCTTGCGAAGACAGAGCTACTTGTGGTCCCGGCCAATCCAACACTTCATCACAACTTCACTATTCAGCTAGGTCCGTCATCCATAACTCCCTCAAGGTCAGCCAGGAACCTTGGAGTTGTTATTGATGATCAATTGAACTTCACAGACCACATTACTAGAACTGCCCGGTCCTGCAGATTTGCCTTTTACAACATTAGAAGGATCAGGCGCTTCCTATCAGAGCATGCTACACAACTCCTTGTCCAAGCGCTTGTTCTATCCAGGCTGGACTATTGTAATGCTCTTCTGGCTGGTCTTCCAGCTTGCTTGATCAAACCTCTGGAGCTAATCCAAAATGCTGCAGCTAGATTGGTCTTTAACGAGCCGAAGAGAGCACACGTAACTCCTCTGGTTGCCAGTTGCAGCTCGCATCAAATTCAAGTCAATGACGCTTGCCTATAGAACAACCACTGGCTCTGCTCCCTTTTACCTAAACTCATTACTTCAGACTTATGTGCTATCCAGAAACTTGCGCTCTGCAAGCGAACGTCGTCTTGTAGTGTCATGTCAAAGAGGCACAAAATCTCTTTCTCAGACCTTTACCATGACTGTTCCCCGCTGGTGGAATGACCTACCCAACTCAACCAGAGCTGCTGAGTCCGTAGCCATTTTCAAGAAACAGTTGAAGATGCATCTCTTTCGGCAGCACTTGTTCCAGTAATATTAACACTTTTCTCTTCCTCTCTATTAATTTTTTTTTATTTAAAAAAAGACGTTTACGGTTCTGCGTTAGATTAGACTGAGAAAGGACTTACATTTTGTAGTCCTACTGTTAGTTTAACTGCTTCTATTGTTCTCATTTGTAAGTCGCTTTGGATAAAAGCGTCTGCTAAATGAATAAATGTGGCAAATGTAAAATGTAATGCAATTAGTTAATAGTCATGTGTCTCAACAAGTAAAGTCATAACATAATGATACCTTTGCAAATCATTAGCTAATGATTAATTAAAGCAGACAACTGGAAGTTGAAGTGCATAGTGTTGACTAATTGTGGTAATTAACACATTAATTCACACTATTAGTTAATACAATATGTTATTAAGGAATTAATACATGATGACACATTTAATTAATAGCAATTCATTTATTACTTAATCTATAAATCATATAGACTCTTTATTAGTTTCTGATGCAGTAATAATTAATTAATTGTTTAGTTCTTCATGAGTCATAAATTAACTCATGATTATCTGTGCATTAGTTAAACATGAATAAATGCATTTTAGTGCAGCCGTATTGCAAAGTGTTACCACTATTACATATGCACAACATAAACAAAACAATACTAAGGGCACCTTGTGTGGTTAAATGACATAAGACTCTCACTGGGTGGCCATTTTAAAAGTCCCCACAGTTAGACATGACTTTGTTTGATATCTCTTGTTGGACATCACCCTTTGCGGTGTTCACTAGACAGCGTGATGACATTATAAGGACTCGAGCACCACATGTTTACATAACTGTGTGGGCACATGGCAGGAAAATGACTTCTTACTTTCTTGGGAATGCGTTCTTACGATAAAGAGAAAGAAACATCCATGTATGGACGTCAGTGTTTGACTATATACACAAAGACAATATGACTCATGCTGTTCTCAATGTACCACAGTCATAACGCTCTGTGGTTAACCACATAACCGTAATTCCCTCAATAATTTCAACACTGTTGTCCAGCTTTGGCCAAACCATCTAACAGGTGTCTGGAACATACTGGGATCCAGATGCTTTAGGCCTTTTTCCACTGGAGAGTGAAATCGGCATGAAGACTGATCAACAACACACACGCACACACAAATGATTTACAAACACTAGGTTTTTGGTTTATGCTTGATTATAGACTTTAGTCAAGGTAGATGCCATATTTAATGCATCACAAATTAAATCAAGGCATTGGGGTGAGTAAATTATCAGGAAATTTTTATTTTGAAGTGAACTAATCCTTTAATTCTCTGATGCATCATAGTTAAGCAGTAAGTTACATTGTTGTCAATCAAATGCACGCCAGATTGTTAGATGAAGACAAGAACGTTAAAGGCAATTCCCATCACTTTAAAACATTAAGGTTGAACCACTGTAGTCACATGGACTATTTTAACAATATATTTACTACCTTTCTGGGTAAAAGCTCTCGGATTTCATCACAAATATCTTAATTTGTGTTTCGAAGATGAACGAAAGTCTTACAGGTTTGGAATTACAAGAGAGTGTGTTATTCATGACACAATTTTCATTTTTAGGTGAACTATCCCTTTAAATCTGTTTAGTTTTTGTCCTGAACCATTAGCCAATGCACTAGAGATAACCAAGATTTCCTCTGTGAACATTGTAAAATACTGTAGGGGTTTGCCATAAATATGCTAATAGCTGTTTGCAGATGACAGCCTCCTGACAGGGACTAAGGACATCCTTTCTGAAATCAATTCCAGGTTTGAAGCAGCCAGAACAGAATGTGTTGTTGTTTTTCATTTTTCAGACCTTTTGTGGGATTTCTTCTCTTTCAGTATGTGCAATGTTTTTGTACAAAACGTATCATGGAATGATCAGTAATATACTGTATATTTGTGTTTTTGTTCAGTATAATCATTACAAGTACCATACCATCACTATACCACAATTTGAATTTCAAATATGTCCATTTGTGTCTATTAAAAATGTATATACATTATAGAATATTTCCATTAATGTAGTGTGAGAGGAAGTGATGTCAAAAGACTATCATAAATTGGAGACACATCAGTATAGTTTAGAGTGTGTCGAGAGCTGTTTGGATATCCTGACATCCCCGTTAAAATACATTAATGCACTACCCTATAGACACCATTTGTGCAAGCTACTGAATATTACTGTAAACATAAAACATTAAATATTAAATATTTACATTTTTTAAGTGGCCTATAGAAAAATTCAACAACTGTTGTGTTCAAAAGGTCTCTAGTGATTGAAGACCTTGAGATGGAATCTCAGTTTACAGGCATAAAACAACATTAAGGTGAAGTATAAATACATTCTTCCTCATAGCAAACCACTCCCATATACATAACAAAGCTATGAATTTTTTATGTTTGCACTCGTATAAAGCCACTTGTGTCTTTAAATTTAGTCAGATCCAAACTGGAGCTGTGCCCTGACTGATTCCCTTATTGGAGGGAGATGTTTTGTAACTTAATAGGACTTTTAACTATTCAGCTGTCTGCTTGAACAGTGACCTAACTCCATTTGGTCAAGAATCCCAGATCACTTTAAAGCTTTCTGAGCACCGACTTTTTGCCCTCTGTTGGCCTTTGACCTTGGCTGAGGTCTCGCCTCGGCTTGGGATCCTGATTAGAAAGACGATAGAGGACAAGTGCTACTGTTATGAGTTATGAGCTTAAGTGTTCTGTGTTTTCAGGATCTTTTTTCTTTTTATTCTATTTACTGTAGCTAAATGTGTCAAAGCATGTGTGCTAACCACTAGGTCGCAGCTCTGACAGGATGTTGTTCCTGCTTTGCTTTTGCAGCATCAAAAACAAGAGACTGAATATTTCTCTCGCAACAGATGCTGTACAACAAAACTGTTTAATTCCCAGCACTTATTTACTATTCAGGCCAGACACAAAGCGGTTCCTGAACAACACTATCATTATACGGCCACATGAACCGCAGACAAACTTCCCTCTGAATCACCACTTGAACATTTCATTCATTCATTTAGCCTTTTTTCTTCTACTCTTTGGTCATCAGGGACATAAAAACTGTCTTAAAATAAATAAATAAAAACAAAAGTGGAAGTTCTGGCTCAATTGGTACATGATATGAGATGAGACACGACCAATGGAGTAAAAAAAAAAAACTCTTTGAGGAATATTTAGAGTTTATTAAAATAGGCTGAAATTGACAGAGCTTAATGTTTATCATCACAACAAAATATTTCAGTTAGTCCCTCCATTTCTTAAAAAAAGGAAAAAGTGAGCTTATGTGAGGGATTTAAAATGGAAATAAATGGGGCCAATGTTTGGAAGATTTAAAAGCTGACATATCGACCTTGAACATTACATATAAAAAATAAAACACTTCAATTAAAACTTTCTGTATTATCTGAGCGGTTTTTCCACATCACTTTTGTGGCCATTTTAGCCATTACACTGTAATGGCAATGCAATTGTAAAATTGGCTATAACTTTACACAGAGAAGGTTAGATTTTTTTTCCCTTTTCATTTACACACATCCTGTTAACACACATATCGTTTTTTTCTTGTGGCTATACTATTGAAACAGTATTTTGACATTCATGGTCCCTATTATTATTATTTTTTATAACTTTATAAACATGTACTTTCAGTTTAAATAGGCATGATGCGTCTGTGTTTAATTACTCCAAAGATTCAGAGGAGGACATAGCTGGAGGAGGGATCCATACCACCTGCCAATTAAAGGACTTTATAATGAGTTGCTATGAGAGTGGAATGTGAGCTGTGTGTATGTGTGTGCATGTCTGCATGTGCGTGTGCCCGTGTGTGTTGCTCACACAGGTCAGTGGGAGTTCAGTGGGACTGTGCTGTTTCACATGTCTGAGGGAGTGTGAGCAGCAGCTGGGCTGTAAAGTTCAGAATACCAGCAAACTTTATGTGTTATACTTAAGCATTTCACCATGACGTCCTGCTGATACACATATGTTCTTGTGTAGCATAATGCATGATACCGTGTAATAGAATTCGACCACACAAACAGACAACCATGACCGGATCAGCCTTCCCCAGCTCCACCTGTATAGACCTGCTATGGGTAATTCATGTTTGCTATTGTCCAACAGCAGCGTATCTGTGTATTGGCAGTAGCAAGTGCCGTACTTGCTCTGCAGCAGCAGCGTAGCAGATCTATTCCACCAAGACCAAACATATCAACATTGTCTTATCCTTTACCAGTTGTCATGACAGAAATTAAATTATATAATGCATTGGAAAATAAATTATGAACATCTTTATCATGGATTAAGGCTTCAAGTAAAATCTTTTTTTTTCTGACAGTTCATTTAAATAAACAACAAAAAAAGAATACTGTATATTTGAGTGCATGCATTTGAGTGCCTGTAAATGTATTGTTAATGCATTAATTCTTGTGAAGCTACAGTTTTAGAGTTGCTTCCACATATGAATGTGTTTAAAGGGTGAAGGCTACACCTTTCAGAGACATAAAGCTTTCTCAGCTATGTAAAGAGATAGGATATCCCCATTATCCCCCAATCCAGAGCATAACAGTCTGAGATGATCAAATCTTAAAATCAACCCACTTATCTTCAATCCTGTAAAAATCACAGTTATGCTGTGTGGTTTAGAGTCCACAGCACTTTAATGAATTATGTTAGAGATTTTATACAGATATTGTACAAATATTTTACATATGGGAATGTCCATATTATACAGTCATTAAGGTAAAATAAGCCTTGAAAGGCTCGTGCCCAACATGGAGCAGAGGGGTCTTGTATAAGCCTGTTTTTTTTGTTTAGAGTGCGCTGTAAATTAAAGGCATAGTTCATCCAAAAATGAAAATTCTGTCAGTATTTACTCACCCTCATGTGTTTCCAACCCCGTAAGACCTTCGTTCATCTACAGATAACGAATTAAGATATTTTTGATGAAATCTTGAGAGCTGGATAACTCCTCCAAACTAGTCCATAGGCTTCTTCAAGGATTGAAACTTGCCAGCCTCGAAAAGTTATTAAGAACATCGTTAAAATAGTCCAAGTGACTACAGTGGCTCAATCTTAAGTTTATCAAACGACGAGAATACTTTTTGTGCGCAAAAACAAACAAAAATAACGACTTTATTTCAACTATTCATTTCCTTCTGAGTCAGTTAAACTGGTGTAACAGCGTAAGCTTCTGTTGTTGTACATCACACGCATCACACACATAACCAGCGTCGACCAATAGTGAGCCTACGTGTGACGTAGCTCTACGCAAACATACTAGTTTAACTGACTAGAGGCCCACGAGAAGGAATTGAATAGTTGAAATAAAGTCGTTATTTTTGTTTGTTTTTGCGCACAAAAAGTATTCTCGTCGCTTGATAAACTTAAGGTTGAGCCACTGTAGTCACTTGGACTATTTTAACGATGTTCTTAATAACTTTTAGAGGCTGGCAAGTTTCAATCCTTGAAAAAGCCTATGGACTAGTATGGAGGAGTGATCCAGCTCTCAGATTTCATCAAAAATATCTTAATTCGTGTTCCGAAGATGAACGAAGGTCTTACGGGGTTGGAACAACATCAGGGTGAGTAAATACTGACAGAATTTTCATTTTTGGGTGAACTATCCCTTTAATGTTTAAATGAATGCTAATTCCATTTGATGTTTACATGTTTTTCAGCTTAAACCACATATGCCTTACACTATCAACAAGCAACCAATTTTAAGATATGTTGTTCATATTAACAAATAAAACCATTCAAAATTGTGTTTTTAATAAAATTAATACTTGTATTCAGCAAAGTTGAATTTAACTGATTAAAAATGACAGTAAAATACATGCATAATGTTTTAAATTATCATTTCTATTTTCAATATGGTTTCTGGTGAAGAATAGCACTGAAGGACATTGCTTTAATTCCATGAAATGCCATCAAATGCAACAAGGAGACTGTGATCGCTCCTTCAGAAGCAATACATTCAATTAGTTTTCCCTCCAGACATTGACTTTTGTAACCTGCAATCCTGTCTTATCAGGGGTTCAGAGGATCTGCCTCTTCTGAGACAGTGCGCCAGCATCCCATCTACCACGGAAAAAGACAGAAAGCCGAGGATGCTGGGTAAAAGGGTGTATAGACAGCCTCTATGAGTGCACTCTGAGTAACCATGAACCATGAGAAAAAAAATCAGAGTATGGCAAGGTGCATTTGTGATTATCTGCGTGTGCGCACACAAATGTGTTATGTCTGTGCCAGGTACCTAAAGGCCAATTCACACTGGGCAAATTTCGATGTGGTTTCTTCTGCCCATGACGAGTGCCTGTTGCTCGAGCTATCTGTTTCTGAGGAAATAGATGTGCTCAGCATCGGGAACGAGCAATATGAGTCACACTCGCCGGCTCATGTTTCTGCTTATGTAGAGCTCGTGGAGTGACGCGTGCTGTGGCCAGACTTAAAAAATATAAATAAATAAATATATAAAATAAATAAATAAAAGGAGAGGTTCCTTGCTCTGCCAGTCAGAGTTCCGAGAATTTACCTTGAGAGGTCCTCTTCTTGGAGGAGGTCGGACCTACTGTAGTGTGTTTTGGGTCACCTATTAGGGGTTACCTACTATACAAACCATAAGTAGGCCTAAAAGGTGCGCAATTTGCCTTCACCTTTGGCCGCAAGGGCTCATTCTACTAGAGGCATGGTGTCCTCTAGGGCCCTCCTCTCGGGAGTGCCCCTCCAGGAGATCCGTGAGGCAGCCGGTTGGGCTACCCCGCACACTTTTATCAGGTTTTAGTCTGCACCTCCCTAGTATGCCTGGCGCACATGTGCTCTTGTCCTAGCTAGTGCCTGAGATCAGTTTCACTCTAGGGCAGGCCTTCTTCGGTGCGTGGCCTAGTGGGCATTCGTTCCCCAATGAGTCGTTTCTGATGACGCAGTTCGAGTTCCCTCGAAAGGGAACGTCTCGGGTTATGACTATAACCCTTGTTCCCTGAGAAGGGAACGAGACACTGCAGGTGTGTTCCATTCGACCGTAAGTGGACTGCGAAGTGAACTTCACAGGGTATTTCGCCATCTTAAGTAAGATTCCAATCCGAAGGGAACGAACATGTTCAGTTCGAAGGGCACTACAAACGGCATAGGGAATAAGGGAACATCGATACATCACTTCACAGGAAGTGGAGAGCGATGATAACCCAACTTTCATTGTGCACCACGTCATCACCAGTCAGAGCAGTCATAAATAACGAAGGAGGAGTTTACGTATGTAAGTATTCATACATTTTGTCATTATTACACAAATTACAGTATTTTTAACGGTTATTGGAGTGAATATTACATTTACATGTACTATTTTTGTATGACCTAGGGACTTTATTTATAAACGATTAACAATTTACCTCAGTGAATGTAGTCAGCTTACCTAGTTTGTGAAGTAAAGTGATTTTATTTTAGGTAGCTGTAAAATAGTGCATAGATACATTTGTCATTGTGTGTGTGTTGTTTGTGTGCTTTGGGTCTGGAGAACAAACTGTCGTTAACTTTCTTTGATGATGTTTGCAGGGCATTCCAAATGAGCGGTTATTGTCAGCGAAGTCCACTTCAACTGATATACCGTGCTCAGGGAGTAGGGAGCAGTGAACACTTGTGCAGGGACCTGGCAGGGACCCTGTGGAATGGAACGCACCCTGCGTCGTCCTGCCACGCCCGTCGAGGCCTGTGAGCATCTTACTTCATCGCTAGGCTAATGTGTGTGTGTGCCGGCGTCACTTTTATGTGCTGTCACATGTTACGTCATGACGCAACACCAATCAGGATTGGATTAGTTTCATTCATACTTCAGAGGCGCACGCTAAGGGAGCGTCCCCAAAGAGTCATTTCTGACAACGCAGTGTCTCGTTCCCTTCTCTGGGACAAGGGTTATAGTCATAACCCGAGACGTTCTCTACCTACCTACCGCTTTCTCCCGAGTTTTACCATGCTGCAGTGCTGTGTCCCGTGTTGTTTAAATAGATCGGAGTTTAAAAAAGCAAGTGACATTCAACTGTAATTTTACCGTTTTCCCTGTGACGAGAAAGAGAAGAGGAAATGGCTGCAGTTGATAAGGTAAGTTAACAATCTTAAACAAATGGAGAAACTTTGACCGGCAAGGGTGCCTCACTAAAGAAGGACGTGATCGTAAATAAATTAACAGATTCCGCTATTGTTATTGGATCTGGACGTGCTGAGTGCTTGGACCCGGAAGAGGCTAAACATCACGCGTGACGTCAGACTTAACAACCGGATATGGAAAAGAGCAGTATGAAAATTATTAACAATTCCTAATTTTGTGCTCCATGAAAGATATGAGTGAACAATTCCTTTAACCCAGTCTCTGTATGAATATGTGTGTGTGAAGGAGAGTAGTAATAATGTTATGATTCATAGACTGAGGGTTATAACGGCTGGTCTCTGTCATCTGAGTGAATAAGTGCTGAGAAAAAAAGTTAGCAGACGGAAACTAAGGACATTCCTTTGGCCCTCTCATATGAACAGCTGTGGGTATGTACACAGGATATGCAACTCTTAAGTCCTAGTTTCAAAAGTAAGTTTCTGGAAACCTCTGTACTACCAAGTTTCATCTAAAAAAACACTGAAGAAGAGCTCTTGGTTTAATTTAGCAGGGAACACAAGACAACCAGTACAATAGAAAGGAACCAAGAATGGTGACACAGCCTATTTTGTATGTGGGAGACTGAACATGTAACAGAAACTAAAAGATTCATAACAATTAGATATTGATGTTAAGTTAATATTAGCTTAATATGCAAGGTCAAGTTAGCCATTTTCAGTTTATCCCCCCCCCCCCCCCCAAAAAAAAAGAAAGACTGTGGCACTGTGATGCTATCCATCCCCGAATCACTTCAGCAATGTTTATTCCTTAAGAAGATTCCTTTTGAAGATTTTGCCCTAGTTCTTTGTCTTTTTCTGCGTCCATAGAAAGCTTTTCTCTCACTATTATAGAGAAAGGGTTTCCAGATGGGTGATATCCATCCACTCTCCAGCAGGAAAAAAATGAGTAAGAAAGAGAGCAACTATGGGAAGAGAAGCAAAGAAAACTGACACTGTATTTGGATTTGGTTATTCAGGTTGTTGTGCCGTGTGACAAATTAGAATCGCTCCGGAGAATAAATTCCATAGGAATCCTTTTTGAGGCATTACGGATGCATGAAACAGGGAGCGATTGAGATTGATAGACCGAGTGCTGGGGGAGCAAGATGGGAGGAGAGGAAGGGGAGAGTGGACAGGACTGGGATATCTCAGGAAGAGACAAATTAGAAAAGCTGCCAAGCTTTAGGACTGTGAATACTCACAGATTGTAGAAGAAATGAAAGCTTTAGCATAAGTTCTGCCAGGAAGACTTAATTACTGCGTCACTTAAATACCTTCACATCCATCCAATAACGTCCTTATTCTTACCGTATAAAAGATTGGTACTAACACATACTTGAGTTCGCAGATGCCGACGTGACAACAACCTCCACCCTCCCCACCACCACCAGGATGGTCCTGTCTATACTTCCCAGGGGGTTGGCTGCGCCCCTGCCTTCGTCTTCAGGCAGGAGATGCTGATCCGCTACCCTCGGATTACGAACTATGGACGGGGCCTACGCCAAAGAACTTTATAAATAATTGCTTGCTGGGTTGCCAATAAATGGATACTTTGTTACATCATTTTATCTCCCGAGTCTTTCTGTTAGAACTGTTATTTGCCAGTATACAATTGTCCATGCAAAGACATGCTGTGTTCTTGAATATAGTGAATATAACATTTTTGCCAGTATATCTGAGGATGTAGGAATACCTTGATCAGGGTGTGTGATCAGGTCACTTGATCAATTAAAAATATATAATGCATTCAGTGTAGCATACTTTGTTGTTACAGGATCTCACTACATGCATTTGAAATGGTTACTGTTGTATAATGTGCACTGTTTCATATATTATTTAATAAAACAGCAGGGAGTATTGCTTACTGTGCAGTATGCATTAAGGAGTATTCAATTTGAACATGGACTGCATCTGAAACTGCATACTTTCAGTGGGTGAAAAACAGTATGTGACTAAATTAGTATGTCCAAATTTACAGTACTCATAAAAGAGTAGGCAAAAAGTACCCGAATGACCACCTTCTTCCAGCGAGATTCTGAAGTGTGCATACGATGGACATTTTACTATCACATGAGGCCTCAGGAGAGGATTTATGAATGGCAGTGAAGCAACGTAACTGATGCTGGTACTGTAGGTCACATGATAATGACAACATCGTGAATGTAGTACGTCCAGATTACATTCACACATTCATAGTAGAACATACTTTTTTTAGTGGAAGTGAAGTAATTACTTACTCAAAATAAGTACCTAGCCTTAGTCTTAGCCAATACTGATCAGGTATTGCGAGTCATTTTATTGGACTGTGAGAAAAGAACTTTAGAGGTCTTATGAACAATACCACAAAAATAAGCATTACACATGGAACCAGCTGATTCAGCTAAAACATAATGTTTTACATTTCTGAACAAAATGTGATTGTCTGCTAGGGTGTTCTGTTCTGGGTGTTTCCTGCTGTTGGTGGTTGCTTTCTGGCCAAAAAGCCCTTCTCTCAAGATAATTTAGTCTTCATAATATGGCTTGGTCCTTCTATCAATGTAAGTCTAAAGGATTGTATTTGCATTTTTAAAAAAAAAATCCAATCACTTAGAAATGTAATAGCAAACCTCGCATTAACAAATCGCATGGTCTTCCCTATTCTGTACACTTTTTTTAAGGTGACGCGGTTACATTGTACTTACTCACATTGTACTTACTACTAAAGAGGTACAGTTAGGGTTAGTTATGCATCATTTACTGTTATAAATATAGTAACTACATGTTTTAGCTGTCTTACTAATTAGATAATTATGTGAAAAAGGAATCTGTTTGTGGTGACAAAATGATATTACGTTGGTTTTTGACAGTAGCACTAAAATCGAATTAGTGCGAGAAAATTATCAGAAAAAAAGTTAGAAGTGCAAGTTAATTTCTCGCAATTGTGCGTTTATATCTCACAATTCTGACTTTATAACTCACAATTGTGAGTTTATATCTCGACATAAACTGGCAATTTGGAGATTATCTTAAAATGTTTTATTCCGTGGAGGAAACAAGCTTCCATACTGCCTCTAGTGTTTATTTCAAATACCTACAGAATAGATGTTCATTGCTGTTCTAAGTGTCTGGTTTAGATACAAAAAGCAGAAACAATTCTTGATGCTTCACATGCTCTATTCCACGTTTCAAATCAGTAACTTTTGTGGTTCCATGATGGTTAGGATGCTGATTTACAAGGGTCTATTCATTAATAAGATTAATTTGTTTCTTAAGGGGAGACATGCTTCATGTCTCTTTGAAGAAGTAACATGACCAGGAGATAGAGAGAAAGAATCATGAATGAAGACTAGAGCAGCAAGCAGGCTATAAAAGGAAATGAGAGAGAACAGCATTGGACATCCGGAGTATTTAGCATTGTGAAGTCTTCACATGCCTTTGTCCAAACTCCTTGGGTGTAAAGAATGAGTAGACGTCCTCAGGTCTATTATACAGCACATTAAACATGAGGGGTTTGTCACGAACCCCTGTTCTGGTTTTATAACAGTGTTGAGTCTACACTTTGCACATTACTGTGTTTTTGACGCGGCTGCAATCAGGAATTTTCTGAAATTTGTTTGAATATCTTACCTTAAAAAGGTATGTCTGTGTTTCTGACACATTAAAAAAGCAGTTCAAATTGACCATTTAAAGAGATAGTTCACCTAAAAATGAATTATCCTTATTAAAATCGAAACATGCTGTTATATTTCTGAGGAACACAAAATAGTATTTTTTTTTATTTAGTTTCAAATAATCTTCATTTTCCATACAATGACAGTTTTAGAGACCACTTACAAAATGCAAACAGGACAAAAATATAATTCATGAAATTATACCTTTTCTATTTTATTCTGAACAAATAAAAGCATAACATTTTGGAATGTGAGTACACTCTCATTCAAAAGTGTGGGGACGGTAATATTTTTTTTTTCTTTTTTGAAAGAATTAATTTTATTCAGCAAAGACTTATTAAATCGATCTTATTAAATCTTTTGTAAAGACATTTATTAAACATTTGTGATGCGATCTGAGAAAACACGTCGGATGTCGCGTTTTTAGGAAGGTCTAAAAATAGATCGAATGTCAGTTTTTTGTCAAAATTGGGTTTTCAATAAATTATTATTTTATAACATCTTGTTTATCATCTCTGAATATATCTTGGGAAAATTCACTAGTTTAGTGCAGAAAAATAGCGATTTATAGTGGCAAGCTGAAAAGACTGTGTCTTTCTCTTTAAGAACAGGCACGGCGAGCGGAGGGGCAAAAAAACAAAATCGCCCATTTAGCTCTCCTTCTCTTAACACTACAAAGACGGTTTCACCTACCAAAATAAACCACATAACAGAATAAAGGTTCCGCCAGTCCTGTGTAAACTACAACGGCACGCAAGTTTTTATTTATTTATTTTTATCCAGCGTTGTCGTGTGGTTTGATGCTGAGCACAAGAGAACAACAGAGTCTGAAGCTGCTCGCTTAAAAGACCTTGCTCGCCTCTCAATCGTCCAATTTCAAAACGGTTTTCACAGGATGAATTTTGAGTACGTAAGCTTTCGAATGATACCTAATCTATGATGATTACTAAAATATGTGATATGAAAAAAGGCAATAGAAAAAGAGCACCAGTCATCCTGCTAGCAGGACGTGACAGTTCCCTGTCAAGGCTACGGAACTTCGACATTACGGATGTCGTATATGGGAACTCCTTCCCTTCTTCACTTCTGCTGAAATATTATAGGCTAACACCAGCGGAGCTGGCCAATTGATGCAAATATGCAAATACTGAAACACCGTTGCAGTATAAATGCAGATGCAACGTCAATTTCCCTCAGAATCTCTCTCTTCACGTTCAAATCGTGTGCTAGAAAGCTGATACCAATATCTACTACTACTAAGGATTTTTTCTCGCCGTCGTCGAAGGTGCGCCGAAGATGCGCTGAACTGTCTTCTGCATCCGATGGCGACTATCTGTAACTTGTGCTCGGGCCCCATCGTGCCCCCGGACACGCACCTGTTTTGCATCGCGTGCATAGGTCTGGCCCATGCCGATTCGGCCTTCAAGGATGGCGGTTCTTGCGAGCACTGCACGGACATGTCCCTACGAGCTCTCAAGGCCAGGCGGGATGAAGCTCGTGCAGCAGCGGGGATCGGGCCCACTGCCGCCACCGAGCCGCTGGTGGGGCCCCCCCCAACCGCAAAGTCGAGATACGGCCTCTGCTGAGTTCCCCCGCGCCACCTTTCACCCCCCTTGCGAGGTTGAGGACTTCGTGTCTTTCGGGGTGAGTGAGGAAGAGGACTCCATGTCTCTGTCTGCCTCAGAGACCGACTGGGGCATGGATCAGACCGCCCCGGACCCGGCAGCTTCGGAGCAAGACACCCCCGCGGACCTGCAGGACGAGCTCTTTCGCATCCTCTTTATAGTACTATAATCGAGAGTGAACGCTGGCGTGACGGTCGCTGCTACTCACCGGTAGAACTTTGGTATACATTTTGACAATACCAGCGAATTTTCAGAAAGATAGTGCTTCAATCTGATCAAATTGAATCATTATATCGCCTGTACAACATTGGTTGCTACTTATGACCAGTAACTGTTGGATTAACGCTCTTCTGTGATCCCGACTGCGTCCTAACATCTTCACCGCTGCTGCTTACCTGAGGATCTGCTTACCTAAGGATGACGTGGATTCGCCGGTCGGTTTTCTGTCTCGTGCTTGGCTGGCTTCTGGTGTCTCTTGCCCACCTGCAAGTTGACGCTCTGTTCCAGTACTCTGTTGCTGAGCTTTTGAAGCTCCGACGCCATGTTGATGTCCTCCAGCCCCCATCTGGTTGTTCCATTCCATCGGACATCTTTTTCCAGCCAAACCGGAGATATATTCACCGTGGACCGCGCGGTAAGCACTTTTATAAGAACTCTTATTCTTCCATTCCAACTTGGTTTTCCACACGCCGTCGTTCTCGCAACGCCAGCCGAGGTGCTAATCACAGTAGTCTGGCTAGTCTCCCTAAAGTGGCTAACTCTGCCTGTAAAAGTAGCTCTGCCACCGTGAACTTTGGTCTCTTGAACACTCGCTCTCTCAACAACAAGGGTCCACAAGTCAGAGATGTCATTATGGACTATAATCTTGACTTTTTATGTTTGACTGAGACCTGGCAGCTGACTAATGATTTTATTCCCCTTAACGCGTCTGCCCCGCCGGGGTTTGTTTACAATTGCCAGCCCCGTGCTTCTGGACGTGGCGGAGGTCTCGCAATGTTTCATCGCGAGACCTGGAAAGTTTGGCCGATTCCTGTTTCTCCTCTATTTTCATCGTTTGAGTACTCTGCCTCACTGTTGCCCGGACCATCGCCCACAGTCGTGGTCACTGTTTACCGTCCTCCAAAATATAACAAAGATTTTCTAAATGACTTTTCTCAGCTTTTCACTCATCTTTAAACTCTATCTCATAACTTAATCATCCTGGGTGATTTTAATATTCATATGGATAATATCAGTTCTCCGCTCTCCAGAGAATTTTCATCTTGCCTGGAAAGCCTCGGTCTGCATTTATATATCGACTCTCCAACTCATTGTGGGGGGCATATGCTAGATTTAGTCTGTTGTTCCGGTGTCATCCCCTCTGCCTGTAAAACTCACTCTGTTGCCTTTTCCGACCATATGCTTATTACTTTTAAGATCACCCTTCCGCTATCTAAACTGACCCTTCCTCACACTATTTCTTTCAGGAATATCAAGGACATTAACACTGTCACCTTTGCATCTGATATCAATAATTTTCCAAGTGTACCTGCCTGCTATTCACCTGATGAATTAGTTTCCTACTATAACAAACATCTTCACACTCTCTTGGACACTCATGCTCCTATGAGATTCAGATCAGTCTCCTTCAACCGTTCAGCACCCTGGTTCACTCCCGCCCTACAACTTCCGCAATCCCAGGGCCGTCAGCTGGAGCGTCTTGCTAACAGAACTGGACTCACCATTCATAAAAATATGTACATGGAACATGTCAATTTGTATAAGGATTCCCTCTCTTCAGCTAAATCTGCTTATTACTCACACTTAATCCACTCTAATCATCATAATTCTAAAACTCTGTTCTCCCTCCTCACCTCCATTACAAAACCTCCTGACTCTCTTCCCTACCATATCCAATCTCAAAACTTTTGCAATAAACTTATGTCCTTTTTTGTTTCCAAAATTACAGACATCCATAAACACCTGACCTCATCTGGAGCTGCTGCTTCTGGAGGCAACTTCAGCACCCCTTATCCATTCCCAACTACTACTTTTTCAAGTTTCGACCTACCCTCTGTTCAAGCCATTTCAGACATTATTCATAAATCTAAACCCTGCACATGTCAGCTCGACCCACTTCCCTCCAGCCTGGTTAAATCCTGCTGCTGAATCCTGCTTCACTTGCCCCTCTCATCACTGAGATTATTCACTGCTCACTAAGCTCCGGTTCAGTCCCCCCTTCACTCAAAATTGCCTCGGTCACACCCATTCTGAAAAAACCTGGTCTGGACCCCACTCATTTTAGCAATTTCCGTCCCATATCTAACTTACCCTTCATATCCAAAATCCTGGAAAAAACAGTCGCTTCTCAACTTCATACTCACCTCATGTCGAATAGCATCTACGAGCAGTTTCAATCTGGCTTCCGTCCCCTTCACAGCACTGAAACCGCACCGCAAAATTTCAGATTACCTTCTTATGGCTTCTGATTCTGGGTTACTTTCAATTCTCATTCTTCTCGACCTCACAGCAGCTTTTGATACCATTTCTCATCCCACCCTTCTCAGTCGATTATCATCTATTGGTATCACCCACACTCCCATAGCCTGGTTTACTTCATACATTTCTGATCGCACACAGTTTATACAACTAGAAACCCAGAAATCCGTTACCTTCCCTGCCTCCGCTGGAGTGCCCCAAGGCTCTGTATTGGGGCCTCTCCTTTTTATCATATACATCCTCCCTCTTGGTCACATCCTCCGTAAAGATAACATTAAATTTCATTGCTATGCAGACGACACCCAGCTCTACCTCTCTACTAAACCATCTTCTTTACTCCCGCCAACCTCTCTTACCCTCTGTCTGCAAGAAATTCACTCTTGGTTTTCATCCAACTTTCTCAAACTGAACAGTTCAAAACTGAAGTCCTCCTGGTGGGCACACCTCATACCCTCTCTAAAGCTAATAAAGTTTCCATTACCATGGATAACTCAACTATCCTTCCCTCCCCTCAGGTTAAGAGTCTGGGTGTCGTCCTTGATAGCACTTTATCCTTCCACTCTCACATTAACAGCATCACCCGGTCAGCCTATTTCCACCTGCGTAACATTTCCCGCCTCCGTCCCTCTCTTACTCCAAAAACTACCGCCATCCTGGTTCACAGTCTCATCACATCTCGGTTAGATTACTGCAACTCACTCCTGTTTGGACTTCCTAATAAGTCGCTCTAGGAGCTGCAGCTCCTACAGAACTCTGCTGCACGCCTGATTACTCAGACCCCCATTTTTCATCATATCACTCCCATCTTGCAACAACTTCACTGGCTTCCTGTCAAACAGAGGGTCATCTTTAAAATACTTCTCATTACTTACAAAGCAGTTTATAACATGGCTCCTCCGTATCTCAGATCTTCTCCATTTAAACATCCCTACTCGTTCGCTCTGATCATCTCACACCTGCCAGCTTTCTGTTCCCCCTGCTCGTCTTGTCACAATGGGGAACAGGGCGTTTAGTCGCTCTGCTCCCCATCTTTGGAATTCCCTCCCTCCATATCTTCGTATCATCGACTCATTTAATCTTTTCAAATCCAAACTCAAAACTCACTTGTTTAGACAATCATTTTCCGCCTGACCCATATCATTATAAGGCGCTTTAAATAAAATGTATTATTATTATCCTCTCCAAGGCCGTCGAGGAGCTGGACCTCTCTTAGAAGGCCCCGGATGAACCATCCAAGAGCAAGCTAGACACGTGGTTTCCTCAGTCGAGCCGCCACCAGGCCGCTTCGAAGAGAGGAACCCCATTCTTTCCTGACGTACATGAACATGTCGTGAAGTCGTGGGCGGCCCCGCAATCGGCGCACACCCTCACTTCCACCCAGGCCATGTTTGCCCCCCGTGGACGAGGCGGGGGACCACGCCTACCTCCGAATCCCCCCCGTCGAGGAGACCCTAGCAGCGCACCTCTG
Organism: Meda fulgida; assembly: GCA_030578275.1. Lineage (NCBI taxonomy): Eukaryota > Metazoa > Chordata > Actinopteri > Cypriniformes > Leuciscidae > Meda > Meda fulgida. The sequence continues at coordinate 26,504,573 of CM060624.1, read as the reverse complement.
CCCATCGGCTCCCGCCCTGGGCTTGGACCGCAGCCTGCCATCCAGAGCCTGTAGATTCACGCCCCACCAGGCGAACAAGGCCTATGGAGCGGCGGGGGAGGCGGTGTCTGCGCTGCACACCATGGCTGTGCTTCAGGTGATGCAGGCAAAGCTGTTGAAGTCTCTGGATGGCGCCGCCTCTGTCGACGCTGACGCCATCCGGGACCTTCGTTCAGCCACGGACCTCGCGCTCTTGGCCATGAAGCGCTCGGCCCAGGCGGTAGGCCGTTTGATGGGGTTCATGGTGGTCCTCCACAGACACCTGTGGCTCAGCCTTTCTGACGAGCAGGAGGCTGACAGGAAGACGCTGCTGAGTGCACCGACCTCCCAAGCAGGTCTGTTTGGACACGTCGTCGAAAAGGTCACCGAGCGATACTCCGAGAACCAGAAGAAGGCTAAGGCGATGTGTAACGTCATCCCTCGAAGGGCGCCGCCGCCTCCACCGCAGACTCGCTCTCGCTCGTCATCCGCTTCGGGCCGCCAACCTGAAGCTGCGGCCAGACGGCAGTCAGCACCTCGCCAGGAGCCCGATGCTTGCAGAGGGAGGAGCAACCAGTGGCAGGGTGCAGGGAAGAAGTGGACGGCCCAGAGAAGCCCGCACAGGAAGGTCGTTGCGTCTCCAGCGAGACCCAAGAAGTCGTCCTGACCGTCTGGGCAAGAGGGGAAGAGAGCGCCAGGCTGGCCCTGCTCCCAAGCAGCGCGTTCTTCAGCACTTAGTCCCTCGGCGTTCCACGAGCGACACGTGCAATTGTTTTGTGAATGTTGTTTCATGTGTGTGTTCAATAAAACAAAATACCTTTTCACAAACAGAGCTTTTTTCCCCTCCTGCACCACACACTGTTACCTGCCCTGCCGTTGAGCAGCGCAGAGTCACGGTTGTTAACTATAAGGGCACCTCGCGGAGGCGAGGTGTTCATTCACAGCCCACACACAGCGGTGATGACCGCAGGTTTAGATCAGCCCACACTGAGTCACTTTCAGACAGCGTGGGAAGCTATTCCGGGCATTTCCCCGTGGGTGTTAAAGGTAATTCGGCACGGGTACACACTTTAGTTCAAAAGCAGAACACCTCGCTTTCGCGGCGTAATCCAATCATTAACTTTGCCCCAAAATGCTCATATTCTGAGGCAGGAAGTGTGCAACTTGCTAGAGAAAAAAGAGATAGAATCGGCTCCCCTGAGCGAGCGGGAGAGCGGGTTTTACAGCCGCTATTTGTAGTGCCGAAGAAAGGAGGAGGTCTCCGCCCCATACTGGATCTGAGACCTGTCAACAGAGCGCTCCACAAGCTGGCCGCAAATTCGCCCTGGGGATTGGTTCGCTTCAGTGGATTTAAAGGACCTGTACTTTCATATCCAGATAGTAAAGCGTCACAGGCGATTCCTGAGGTTCGCGTTCGAGAATTCGGTGTACCAATACACAGTGCTTCCGTTCGGACTAGCCCTCGTGCCCCAAACTTTTTCCAAATGTGTGGACGCGGCGCTTTCACCCCTCAGGTCGAGCGGGATGCGCATCTTGAACTATCTGGGCGACTGGCTGGTTCTCGCCCAATCGAAAGAGATGTTGATCGGCCATGTGGAAGCCCTCCTTCGTCACTTGGAGACGCTTGGTTTGAGGGTGAATTTTCAAAAAAGTGTGCTCTCACTGAGCCAGACCACCACATTCTTGGGATTGCACTTTTGATTATCATTTAAGCAGCAACAGTTCATCATAGAATGATTTCTGAAGGATTTGAAATGATGATGCTGAAAATTCAGCTTTTCCATCACAGGAATAAATCACATTTTAAAGGTGCCAGGAATATTTTTTGACAGAATGTGTCAAAGCACATGTTAAAGTTCTTTTACTCTCCTGTTTATCCGTTTGTCAGACTCTGTGCATACTGTATCCAGTGTAGACAGTGTCAGTGATTATAATGGGTTCTATTTGCTCTTGTAGACAGGTGTCAGCCGTCAAGCAACTGAACGTCAGTGGACAGGGCCATTGGTCCTGTCACGATTTGGTTTTGTTTCATGTTCTTGTTTCATGTCTGTCATGTGATCTCCTGTTTAATCATGTGATCCTGCCATGTGTTCTGTGTTGTCATGTTGTCATTGGTGCATTGTTTCATTTTTCACAGGTGTCCCTTGTCTAGTCATTAGTCTAGTGTATTTAACCCCTCATGTTTGCCATGTGTCTTGGTCAAATATTGTTCCTGTATCCACTGTCTGTAAGTCCACGTCCATGTTAACGTCCATGTTAACGTCCATGTTAACGTCCATGTTAACGTCCATGTTAACGTCCATGTTAACGTCCATGTTAACGTCCATGTTAACGTCCATGTTAACGTCCATGTTCAGTTTTATTTTTTTAAATTTTTTTCAGGTTTGAGCCATGCCTTCGTTTTATGTTTGATCTTGTTTAGTTTTATTAAACTACACTTAGGTTCTACATTTTGCCACCAGAGGACGCCTTATTAGAGGTGCACACATATAAAAAAAAAAAAATTGTCATCTCAAGACCATTTTAAAATGTATTATAATAGAAAAGAATTATAAAAGACCGTTGAGAGTAAGGTGGGTGGCAATAGGTTCTGACGCGACCGATCCAAGTTCAAATCCACATTTTACCAAACTCATTCTTCTCCCTTTCCCCCCATCGCATATCATCTCGGATTAGCGTTTAATTTAAATAAAAGTTGAAATAAAGTGCCTGCAACGGTTATTTAGTAGGGGGAATAAAGTGCTATTAAAAAAGTGCATTAATGCCATTGACACTAAGTGGAAGGTCGCTGCTTTTTGGTTTTGGATGCACTATCCCTTTAAGCTTCTTACAGTGACCACTTCTGTACTCCACATGAGGTCTGTCTGTAGAGCCTCGGGGCAACAATTATAAACAAATTACAAGTCAACATGAAAAAAGGGGAAAGGAGGGGTGATGTGTAAGGAGGACAAACACTATAAGGAATTCAAGTTCAAAAGAATCAAGTCAAAAAGCAACAGAGAGCTACTGTAAGACTGACCAACAAGTACATCCTCAGATATCCATTTAGCAGAGATATTAGTGCATCATGTTCCAGAGTGGCCCGTATCTCCTTTCACAGTGATATATGGTGTAGATAAAGTCTTGTCTGGCATACATGTAATAATCAGAGAGATGAATGTGAGGCATGATAAACTGTGGTTTTGCATCTGCAGATGCATTTACTACATGCCTTCTGTTTTCTAATTGATAGTTGTGCTTTTTTCGACATTTAGCAAATACAATATTTTTTATCATTCTAAAAAATGTCCCCCTTCATGTCATGTGTTAGGAATTGCTCCGAGACTTGGGGTTGAAGATCCAAATGCAGCTTTATTGGGACAATTCAGAATCATAATCCACATAACAGGCAAAAGATAAAAAAACACGGGCAAACAATCCAAACAAGCAACAGGGCAGAAAACACAGGGAAAAAGGGTAATCCAGACAACGGAAAAACCATGAAGCATATCACTCAGATTTGAAGTGTAACACAAATACAAGACTTCACAACGAATGATTGAAAACACTGGGCTTATACAAGTGCAGTCCCAATTCAGAGGACACGGAGGTCGGAACGAGCATTGTTAAACTGGACGGTCTAGCCTACAGAGGATTGTTCCTGTGACAGCTGCCGTTGATGAGTGACAGTAACGTTTATTCTAGACTTTTTTGAAAGTTATATTAAATTGTCTGAAAACAAAACAGGGTTCACAAACTGTCAAAAATGTTCACCAAGGTCCATTTCTATAAATAATAAAGAGTATAAACTATGTTTAAACACATCTTAGTTAGATATAAGTCAACATTTGAACTGCTTTAAAGTTTTTATTTTTATTTTCACACTTGTATCATTAGATATCTGAGTAAGTTGAAGCCCAATACTAACACGCAATATATTCTGGGGTATGCAAGGCTATGAAGAATCCATCTGTTGTATCCTTCTTTCAAAGGAAACGAAGGACGCATTTGGAGGTCGCATTTGAAGGAGCTTTTGAATTTATCGTCCTTCAAATACGGCCGTCGAAGGATGCAGCCTCTGAATTGGAGCAGCGACTGGCAAAGCTAACCAGATGATGACACAGCTGAACGTAATCAAGCATAATGATTCCAGGCAGTGAGTTATGGGAAATGTAGTCCATGATAAGATAACACAAGAGTCAGGAGGAGTGCCCTCTAGTGGAGATTATGGCCACTCCAGCTGGAGGATGTGACATCATTGTACATGTACATGATTTAAAAATCACATTGATTTGTGTTACAAGCTATCATAATCTCATATTAGTTTTTTGCCATTTAAATATCAGCAGCTGCACCAATTTGCATTTATTTGCTCAGTTTGGGCCTCTGAGAAAGGGAAAAAAAAGTGTTTTTTCTCCTCCAGTGCAGAAAGTGTAAACAATTAACTGTTGATGGGCCTTGCGTGAATCATGCAAATGAGTGACTGCCTTAAGTCCAAGTAAATTAAAGAATTGAAATTAAAACTCCATTGACAAAAATAACTAGTTAGGTTAATGAGCTAGTCTACTTATCAATATTTAAATAAAAATCTATAATTGAACACCTTTTTATCAAACTGTTGTTGCTGCTAGACTCTCCACGGTAGTCCATAGTATACTACCGGTTAAACTTGCTACATAAACTTGCTGATCCTTGTTCAATTTATGAATCAGATCACCAGCTCGAGACCCAGACCAAGTTTGAAATGAACGACTTTGAGGCTACACTAGAAGCTACAAGAATGGTTATTGAACCTAATAACCAGTTTGAACGGAATTAATAAAAACAGGCAGAGTTGAAAGTCACCTTTTCTGTCATGTCTGATTCAAAAAGAACCGAATGAGCCGGTTCAACTGATGAAGTTTAACAAGGATTACAGAGGAATCTTACAAGCGAGTTTCCAAAATGCTCATGAGAGCTTAATGCACATACTGGAAACATACTTGAATAGTATAAATACTATTTTATTACAAACATGCAAAAATCTTTTTGTTGAGTTTATAAGTGTCATGTTTGTGTATGTTTGTTTTCATTCTTAGGCCCTGTTTACACGAGAACGATTCCGTGTGAAAACGTAAAAATATTTTATCGGATGTGCCTTTCGTTTACACGGCGACGGCGTTTTGGGGGCTTAAAAACGCAAAAAATTGAAACCACCCTCCAGAGTGGAAATCTTAAAAATGCTCCACCGTCGCGTTCCCGTCTAAACGATAAAAACACAAATCTGCTCACGGTGGCTCTCGTCGCGTACACGTTTACATCACAGGCATGCGCCAGTACAGGAAAATAACCAACATGTCGGATTATTTCCATACGTCGGACCATCAAGTTGCCCTAGCAGCTCTGATAAACGTACAAGAGTCTTTTCAGCAGTTGTACAAAATATTCTCAGCTATTGGTGTTATTGTGTGTCAGTGCTTCACATTGCCACCTAGCCGCCTGGAGTGCATACTACATCATATTTCACACACTTTTGCGCCACCATATGCACGCGGATTTCCCCCCATAACGCTCGTCTAAACGCAGAATAAAAAGTGATAACGCAACGCCACTTTTGCGTTTTCTCTTCAGATCGTTTCCGTGTAAACATAACCTTAGTCACGTCTTCTTGTTTTCCCGCCATTCATCCGTCACCATGTCAACCATTATTAGTTCATCAGTATCACCTGTGTTTAGTTAATTATCATCATCTGTGTCCCAGTGTGAGGCTGCATCCTCCGAAGGCCGCATTTGAAGGCCGATTGCGTCACCGTGGCGCGATGAAGGCTGTCCTAATCCAATTCTGCATCCTTTGAAGGCCGTATTCGAAGGCCGTCATCGTGACAGAGGCTACACTGATTTAAAAGCGACGCCAAATGCACCCTTCGTTTTCCCGTGAAAGAAAGGATACATAAATGGATCTTTAGCGGCCTATCCTACCCCACAAGTCATTGCGCTGGTGACGACAGCATTTTTATTTAAAAAAAAAAGATGGCAGAGAGTTCGTGTTGGATGGCAAATTCACATTAAAGTATTATGTTTTCATTTACTTAAACAGCAAGCGAAACCAGTTAAAAGCCACATGTTTTTCTTTCTTATAAACTTCATCTTAACTCCATCACTATTCTTGTTTAACTTTTTTTTCACTTCTATTTTTTAAAAGGAAAAAAAATAATTTCTGTAGGCCTACATTATTTATTTGTATGCAACTTTAATAGTAAATAAAAGAGAATTCATTGCTCTGGACATTGTTTATTTTTGTAATGACAGTCATAATTTCTACATGAAACAAATTCTTACATACCCTTTTTTTTTCAATTAAAATTGGTAAATGAAAATATTTTGTTCTAGGCAACATAAAAGTACTGCTTCCAACTATTTACAACATACTTTAAACATCCCAAAAAAGGGGGGACTACTAGTCATATATTTCAAACCTTAGTTAAGCAAAATTATCTTGCATACTCTAATGTACTTAAGGTATCAAGGAGTAAAAGTAAAGGTATGTATTCTGCAGGAAAAAACCTCCTTGTCAGGGTTTTTATGTTGGTTTTGCATTTATATTACTACTGCATTACTGTGTATGTTTTATTTTACTTCTGAATATTGTCAAGGTTGATACATTTAAACTATATACTTTTGTGTAGTTTCATGTAAAACAATGCATCATATTGTAAAATAACATAATTTTGTAGTGTTGCTATCCTGTGTGGGAAAAAAGTGTTTCACATGTGAATTTTAACGAAGTAGCCTATGTAGTTCCTCACATTCCATCATTGGTTATTTTGAAAATTAAAGTAACAAAATGTAGGACTATTGTAACGATATTAACAAATTGTTGCTAACTACTGCTGCATCCCATATCAAAGGGCGCATCTGAAGCGCTCGGACCGGCCTAGCCCACAGACGATTGTTCTTGTCGCCTAGCAACTGTGACTGACAGCTGCCGATGACGAGCGGGAGTAACATTTGCACTGGACTTTTTTTATATTCAACTGGGTTGAAAACCTGTGTAAATATATTCACCATGGTCCATTTTTGTACATTATAAAAAAAAATACACTAGCCTACAAAATCGCATCAAGGTAAGATATAAGTGAACATTTGAGCCTTATATTTATATAAATATATATGTGTGTATATGTGCCTATGTATGTTTTCTGTTCATATTTCATTACATTATTTACGTAAGTTAACACCCAATACTTGAACAGTTTAATCCGGCAATTCAGGACACAGCCTCTGAATTTGGATGCAGCAAACCATCTTAATTTACATGGCCATGGTCTTGGCTAAACCGAAAATGACCGGGCAACGCAGGGGCTGAAACATCCTCATCATGTCCTCCAGTAAAATATAAAACAAAAAATGACAATAGACAATTCTGGTTCCATAGCTGTTTACTCAATTATATCAAATTAATTATCAGGATGGCAGCTGTAGGCCTATTCTCGCACCGTTGCTTGGCGCCACGAGCGGTAAATGGGAATTAGGAATCCTACGAAGGCTACATGCTGCATCCTTCGAAGGCCTTCACATTGGGACACAGCTACTTGTGTTCATCCTGCCTGCCTGTCTGTACCTGTTTCTTATATTTAGTCAAACGTTTGAATTGGAGCTTTTTGCCTCTTTGTCTTCTGTCTGCACCTCACCGTGACAATAAGACTAGTTTATTCTTCAATCTGCATTTGCGCAGTAATGTCTGCATTGTATACTTTAGGTGTAAAACTTCAATGTAGGGAACTTTAATTTAAGATTAACTACTCAATATGTGTCACTTTATTCGACATGCAGGATCACAAAATGAAACAGACAAACAACTAATATCTGTTCACATAACTTTATCTGAATGTTTCAGCATGATCATACCATGATACTGAGTTGTTATAAATATATATTTATTTTATATGTATTCGCTTTTTTTTATCGATATGGAGATGCTGTACTATTTAAGAAGATGCATAACAGCGCCCCCTAACGTATAACAGTTAAAACATGGAAAAACCCTTCAATGGTGGGGAATAATTTTGTTATGAAAGAAGGAAAATCTCTTCAATGGCGGGGAAAGAGTTAACTTTGTTTTCGGTCCTCTGCTTCATACTGAGTCTACCAATACCCCTTGCCAATGGAAAAAATTACTGTAACTCATGGCATTAAGTGTGTTATAGCTTTGTTCTCAGTAGCTATACTTAATTACATTTCCCCGTACCACAGTGTTTACTTGGAACTACATTATAAAACAGGCAAGTCCCGTAGAAATACTGAGTCACTGAGGCAGGAATATTTAGTTTGTCAAATGTTCACACGCTCCTCTCAGACATGTGACATGCTCATAGCATTATAAAACAAGGATGTTTTCTTTCATGAGATGTTTAAGCATTCTGGATGGGCACACATGCACAAAAAACCACAAGCAAACAATGATGATGGGGACTGTAAATATTTAGGCTTAATGAGAGAATTAATCATCCAATGTTGTAAGAGAACTCAAGTTAATTCAGATCAGTTCTATGCAATGTCATAATGTAGTAACCAGAGACCAACAGAAATTCACAATTCTGAAAAAACATGTGGATGAGAAAAAGATGGAAATGATAAAGTGGTAATACAAATAAACTTAACATTCTTTGGACAGCAGCACTTTTGAAAGTGACATACTGTAAGTGCAGAGCGAATTCCTGAGTACATTTAATTTACCTCTATTGTATGTCTTAACTTTGATTACTTTAACCATTTGTGATTCACAAAAGCCAAAAATTTAAGGACAGGGATAAGATTTAAAGTATAATATGCTAAAAGTATATTATACTTTAAAAGAATATACTTTAGTGCAAACTGCATGTGATGTTTTGCAACAATTAACTGCATGTTAACACATGGGCCAAATACAGGTGTAAATAGGGTCTAAATGGTTTTGAGCCAAGTAGCCAGACCGGATTTAAACTTTGTTGGCTGGAGACCCAAGTTTGGTTTGAAGACCAAAATGTACCAAGCATAATCGGTGCAGTCTTGCTGCGAAAACGTATCGGTTACCTAACGCAGTGGTTCCCAAACCTGTCCTGGCCGCCCATCAACACTGAACGTTTTCTTTGTCTCCCTAATCAAACACACCTTTTTTCTCGAGATATGAAGACAAAAAATTATCCTTAATTTTTGTATTTATTTTCAATGCAGTGCAGCAGCAAGCAGACCTAGAGCAGGCTGTCTAGCGTGTGATGTCACATCCAATGTAGGGCGCTCGCGCCCTCATCGCGTCTTAGCCCCGCTATGAACAGGAGGGGGGCTAACCGCGTTCTCGACCGCTATCATTTCCAGACAGTTTATGTGAAGGAGCTTCTCTTGGCCTGGAAAGAGCCAGCGCGTGCACTGTGTCGATAAACGAGCCGTCATAGCCAGTCCAGTTCTATTCCTAGAAAGGAAACTGACTGGCTGGGCAGTAATGAGCTCTTGGTCCAGTTGACCGTGAGACCCAGGCTTTCCAGATGGCTGAGGAGCACTGTTCTGTGAGATAAAAGTTCTATCTCTGACTGTGCCAGAATCAGCCAATCGTCCAGATAGTTCATAATTAGCAAGCACTGATTTCTCGAGGGGCGAGAGCCGCCTCCATGCACTTCATGAATGTACGGGGTGCTAAGGACAGGCCGAACGTCAGGACAGTGTATTGATATACCTGACCGTAGAAGGCGAATCTCAAGAATGGCCCTGTGACGGGGTATTATCTGAATCTGAAAATAGGCATCTTTCAGATCGAGAGAGATAAACCAGTCCCTCGGGCGAATTTGCGTGAGAAGTTTTCTGGTCGTGAGCATTTTGAACGGTCTTTTGATAAGAACTTTGTTCAGATGTCTCAGATCTAAAATAGGTCTGAGGGCTCCGTCCTTCTTGGGTACGAGAAAATAACGGCTGTAAAAGCCTGACTCGCTCAGAGAAGGCGGCACCCTCTCTATGGCCCCTTTGCACAGCAGTTTCGCTATTTCTACACAGAGTAGATGTGCTACATCCACATTCACTGTCGTCGCGGTCCGTGCTCGAAAGCGGGGGGGACGGCGATCGAATTGTAGCGAATAGCCCTGTCTTATTGTGCTTAGCACCCATTCTGATACCCCTGGAATCGCTTCCCACGCTTCTATATGTGCAGCTAAGGGCAGAATGGCCTCCGGCTTCTGATCGCCGCACTGCGTGGGCTTGAGAAACTGAACCGGAGGTATGGGCGTGGCGCACGCGCCCTCTGTGCTTGAATACGGCGGCTCGCTGACAGCGGTGGCAGGCTGTTTCATATATGATGTCCCGATTGCTTTGAATGGGGAGCGTTTTGTGATCACTTTGTGATGCGCTAGCAGCGCCTTGGGCGAAGTGTTTATTAGTAAGCGTGAGAGGGCACGTAACTTTCATTTGTGACGTCCCTATCGCTTTGGATGGGGCCTGGGGAGAGGTGTTTGTTAGTAAGCGTGAGCGCTCGTGAGCGGGCAAGGGACTTACATTCATGACCTGACCGATATGAGGCTGTTTTGGCCGTGTGATAGAGCGGGCAGAGTAGGCATGGGCACGGACTCATGGGCACATTTCCTACATTTAACACTCGAGCGGCATTTGCCAGCTTTATGAGAGTGGGCTCTGTGAGTGACACGGGGAGTGTTGTGCTTCTGTGTAGGGGTGAACACTGAGATGTGGGCACATTTTCTACACTTAAAAAACCAATGGCGTGAGCTGGATAACCAGACATTATACTCTTTTCGAAATTTCTCTGGGTCGCCGTAAAAACGGCGGTTGGGTGCAGGCGAGTGGGTTGTATTGCCGGCTCGTTGGCTGCTGAAAATACCACTGCAGTAGCCTGTTCGAGGGGGACTGACAGGGAGAGGAGCTTTGACGGTGGTCCGGCCGCGGTGGGACTCAGCCATCTTTTCAGGACTCCGGCGAGTGTTTTGCGGTCACCACAGGCTCCGGTGGCCTTTGAGAACGGCGCTTCTTCTTGCGCGGTCCAACAAAGGGTGGAGTGACAGCTTCAAAGTTAAAAACTTCGAGTCGAGCCCGCAGGGTCGACATCGGAAGTTCCTCACAATGCACGCAGCCTCACGACGAGAGAGCGAGGGCTGCATGTTCCTGGCCCAGGCAGAGAGCGCAGATCACATGGCAGTCTCCGGCGCTGAGCGGAGCTCGGTACGAGCCACAGGAAGTGCGAGATATTTTGATAAAACTTCTCGCTTGCTCTTTTAGAAAGGTGTCGCAGCTGCGAACACGCACAGAATAGAGCTCAAAAAGGATACTCGTCACCGGATAGCGTAGCTCGCACAGACGGCTGAAGGCAGCGAAGACGACCGGCTTCCTCAGGCACTGTCCTCTGCTGGCTTTGTCGCTTTTTCGATGGCAGCGGCGGCTTCTCTCAGGATCCAGTGATGCGAAGAGCTTCGCTGAAGAGATGAAAATCAGGGAGACAGCCTCCGAGCCCCGCTTATATACGCTAAGCCACCCCCATTCTGGCGGGCTAAGACGCGATGAGGGCTCAGTGGTAGGCTGCTGCAGTTGCCGCAGGGCAGCCAATGAGCACACTAGACAGCCTGCTCTAGGTCTGCTAGCTGCTGCACTGCGTTGACAATAAATACAAAAATTAAGGAACATTTTTTGGCTTCATATCCCGAGAAAAGATGACTTTATCCCGTAGCGTAAGCTAACTTTTGCAATACGGAACTGCTGCTCTTCGTATGTTTTTCCGTCGTCTCCTTTCGCGTTCATATGTAAATTACACAAGTTTATTTTGTTTATCAGATCGAAAGAAGTGGTTGAAAGTGGACAGAAGAGACGGATTAAAACACCTGGTGTAAACGAGAATGTGTCTCCCTCGTCTACTTGTGATCTGATTGAACTAACACATCTTAATACCAGGAGTAAACAGGGCCTTAGCGTGTCTAGCATTTGTCATAGCTAATAGCTATGTCTTAAATAGCGTGCACATAGCACTTCATCTTTGGTAACATGAGATTTTGGCCAAATGAAAAAACTGAGCACCCACATAGCTACAATAAATGTTATAATCTGTAAATTGATGATAACGTAATGTGATTCACTTACATTCACCGGTCAAAAACCTCATAACTCCATTTGTGTCATGGTCATGTTTAGCTTCTGTCTAGTTTAGTTTTCATTGTCACCATTTGCATTAGTTCTAGTCATTCATTCGTCATCATGCTTTCTAATTAGTCCATGCCTGTTCCCAGTTCTGTTAATCATGCTCTTCTGTGAATTTAAGCCTTCAGTTCACCTTAGCTCATTGTCTTGTGCTAACATCACGTTGATGTTATGTAGACTATCGCTCTTTGTGTTTATTAAAATATATTTCTTGTTACCATTCTGCGTCACACATCTCATTGTGGATTCAAATACAAGAAATCTGTGACAATCTGAGCTTGATTTTGGTAAAATGTTAATAACATAAATGACACATCAACCTTGACAATGTGGTGTTTAATTATTTAAAAAATATCTATATTTTTGTTGAAAGTAGGGGTTTTGAAGATACAACACCATTGAAAAAAAAAACTTTATTGTACTTGAGATATATTCCTTTTTTCAATAGTACATTGCAAATATACAAACAAAAATTAGTATCTTTATATTAAAAGTACATTAGCATCATGCTTTTACCTATTCTCACAATAAAACTTTTAACACACTTTAAAATAATTGTACTTTAGTATATTTTCTAAAAATGTATTTTAGAAAAATACACTTGAGGTGAAAAATCAGTTTATTTTTTTTAGTGTTTTTTTTTTTTTTTTTTTTTTTTGCACTTTATTTGTGTTTGGGTCATTTTGACCTTGAGAATATTTTCTTTAATCTTTCTTTCATGTTCTTTGTTTCATCACAGTTTTCAGACAAAATATTATGCCATTGTGTCTTGGGACTAAAATGTACAAATATAGATGTTATAACACAGACACATATAAATGCTTCACAGTGTCTTGCTTGTCATTCATTTTGTAGCAGCACAATGGTGAAGAAGCTCTCATGATGTTCTTCATCAGATCATTGATCAAGACGCTAGTGAAGAGGAGGCGATGCAGGATGAATCTTGCCGTGAAGGAGCATTAGAAGATGTATCAGAAGAAGAAGGCACCAGATGCTAGAGACCTTGAAACAACTGAAGAGCAGCAGTCTTCTTCAGTCTCCCCAGCTGATGTTACGGTTACATTCTGGTCAAAAGATGTAACTTTGTCCTGGTCTTCATCCCCAGCTATGAGGCAAGGTAGGTTTTCTTCTGAGATTCATCCTGCATCGCCTTTTCCTCACTAATATCTCGATCAATGATCTGATGAAGAACATCATGCACAGAGAGCTTCTTCGCCATTGTGCTGCTACAAAAAGAATGCCAAGCAAGACTCTGTGAGGCATGTGTCTGTCCTATAACATCTTTATTTGTAAATTTGATGTGAGAACATCAAAGTTCCAAAACACAATGTCATAATATTTGTCTGAAAACTGTGATGAAACAAAAAACATGAAAGATTCTTTTGAAACAGGTCACTGCAGACCGTTTGCCAGTTTGAACTGGCACGCGCGCGCAAAAAAAAAACAGTTCTAATTGAAAGAGAATAAGTTGACAAAAAGATTGAATCCAATATTGGGTGATAATATAGCATAACAAGTGATTTATAAGCTATTTTTTGTAGGCTGGTCATTTTTGTAACAATGCATTTTTGTAACAATGCATTGAAAGTATACTTTATACATTATAGTATGCAATAGTAGTTTGTACAAAGTATAGCTAAGTTTTATTTGTCTAATAACTTGTTAGCAAAGACAAAGTATTGTCTTGTATTGAAATGTATAAAAATATATACACTTAAGGTATATTGCTTGAATGTTTCGAAGACACTCGTAATGAACTTGTAACACAAATAAAGTACACTTTAACATCACTAATCAAGCATGTAATTAGTCCCTACACAGGCATATACTTAAGTATAAGTATACTTGAAGTTGGTCAAATTTAGTACACAAAAGTACACTAAATACACTTAAATTGATGCTTTACTACAATTTAATTACAACTAAAATATACTTAGTACAAAGTTAGCTTTTTCAAAAGAGCACACTTCAAGTTAACTAATCATTAACACACTTGAAGTATACTGTTAGTCTGGCTGTAAGTATACTTAGCATATTTTTTTTTCACCACGGAAGGTTTGCGCCAAAACAGCAACTATGTAATTCACTCCTATTGTCTGTTAAATATGGTTGTGTACTATTGAATGCAGGACTTATAAACTCTAATTGTATATTAAAACTTCTTAGCATGCACTTAAATATTTTTTGTGACTGCACATTTGTATAATAAAGCTGCAATTTAGTACATTTAAAATATACTTTACAATAACTTCAAATATAGTATAAAATAACACACTACAATAAAATGTATAATTAAGTAATTCACATTGCTTTATGTTAGTCAAGACACCAAATATTTGTACTTCTTTAAATCATTGTTTTAATGTTTTGATGTGCTTTAAAGTATACTTAAAGTACAATTTTTTTTATTTAACATTATTACAAAGTGCACTTTTTAAAAGTGTACCTATAAGTGGTTTTATTTGTTTTATTTCATTGATATTATATTTTCTTCAAGTGCAGTTTTTAAAAATACAATTTGAAGTACACAACAAATGTACATTCAATATAATGAAGTGCTTTTCTGTTTCACAAGGGTTTAGTTAGTTTTAGTTTAGTTTTACTTAAATGTCCAGTGGTAAGCTATTTTATTTACATTGTTAAAGATGTCACTTATGGATATGTCACATTTGGTTAGGACATGGTGTTTAACAATTTAATACCAAGAAGCCTCCAGACAGAGTATTGAATAGCTGCTTTTCACTTCCTTTGTGATATTTTATAAAATTGTAATGCATATTTTACTGCTTTGTGTGTGCTGCTCTTTCCCAGTTTTAGGGAAAGTTCACACGAGATACAAACTTCATACCAGCCTGGGGTCAAAAGGGTCGCTATTTGACACAGGACATGGGTGGTGCCACTACAACTCATTTGTGGGAACTATCCCTTCAATGTGGAACAGTATACAGTCAACTACATACATTACTAACACAGACATGCACTGTAGATCTAAAGAATGCATTCATTTCAAAACCTAAACTTCCGAAAGATTTCAAAAGCTTTGCTATCTGCAATGCTACTTCCAGTGTCGCTCGGGCTGAGACACAATAGATTTTCCCCCAATTGTTTTGGTTTTTGACGGAGCAGATTATTTTGGCAGGCAACGTAGCAGCGTTTTTCCTGTCCTTATCACCAGTAGACATCTTTTGTGCTGTGCTGGTCCACCTATTCAAACTGGTATAGAGTGCACACACTTACTTCACGTGCACTCTTATCCTCGTGCACAACATCAGGAACCACCGAGTGACCACATCCATGTCCTCTTACCTTATATGGTAGAAGGAATTTCCACAGTGGGCATTGATGAATAGCATGCCGTTTATAAATACAGTATTTTTAATGCAGTTATTGCTGTTGCAAACTTTTTCACTTTCTTTGATTTTTCTATCCAAACATGGGTCAAGCCACAAGAGGCAGTTATCAACCCCAAAGGATAAAGATAATATCGCAAAATAAATCCCACATATACATCAAACAAACTGTGCTTCCTGACAATACAAATGTCTCTCTTTCTCAAATTTTGACATCCCATCCCAAAATGTTATTCTTCAAGCTAATGTTGTAGTTCTCGAGTTTTTTTGAAGGTCCTGGACTTTTCTCAGTCTCGACTGCAATTGTGCTCGTACTTGTCAGGGGGGTGGAACCGGTACTGTGAACAGAAAAACAGCAGGGCCGCACTGCCTGCCTAACACCAGGATACGCGCAGTTTGATTTTAGACTGTTTATAGGCAGGAAAACAACACACAGCAGCTTTACGTCATTGCTCGTTCGTCAAGTCTGTGGAAACATGCGGCCAGTTCGCAACAGGTTCCAGTTCACCTGGCCGAGAACAGGCTCTGGCTCCAGAACTATTCTGGTGGAAAAGAGCTATTTTGTGTCAAGACCACAACTGCAGGGATATCACTGAATTGCCAGTGCATTGCCTGATTTATTTGTTAACAATGAAACTGTGATTGGATTTAATTCTTCCTGCCTCAAATACAATCAATAACTTCTAATTTGATTTACTGTTGTGCCGGGTCAGAAATCAGTGAAGTGTTGGGCCAAATAATATCACCAAAACTAATAAAAAAAAAAAAGTTATGATTGCAAAAGAAGTACTTGTATGAGATCTTGATTTTTATATTACAACATGTGATATAAATAAGCAAATTGGTAACAGCTCTTAAGTGTCTTATTGTAATTGTATTATTGATTAAATGTAATACATTTCTCAGGCAGTAAATTATGTTTAGTTTAGATGAATTTAAGGAGGTCTGGTCTTGGTCTTGACTTGGTCTCGGTTTGGGTGGTATTGACTATAGCACTATTTGAAGCATTTTCATCAGACCAAGGTTGTGAATTAAAGTGCTGAATCTCCATCACAACACTATATAGCCATAAAACATACTTAAGTGTATTAAATGCAGTAAAATAGTTAAAACTCCCTTTCAAAAGACAGTTCTGAGCATTGGTATATCAATATATCATATATGAATGTTTAACCAGTTCCATTTGTACCTGCACCTACAGTTTTTACCAACTGGCCTCCGTTACACATATAATTAATCCAACTCTCTCAAAAAACAAAAAAAGGTCACTTTTGGATAAAAATTGTGCATTTGGTCTTGGATTGCAAAAAGGCTCAAAATCAGAGACTCAATGTATATGGGTATGACCATGTTATATTTAGGTTCTCTAATGTCTAATGTTCTTCATCATGCACCAAACAGTCTTTACTGTCTAAGTGAGGTCACCTACATTGACCATACGCTGTAGGCTGGATCATTGCCTGTCTAAAATTAGCTTGGGCTGAAACCTGAAATCACTACACTCCTTGTACCACTATAATACAGAGCCTCAGCCTACTGCTGTCACAAGTTTTTCATCAGGGAGGCACACAATCTGATAAAGCTTTAGACAAGAAGGTTTATTCTTCTTCTATTCAGGGAAATCAGTTTAACTGAAGAAGAAAAAACATACTTGATATTGATTCCTTTTTGTAGAGAGGGAGTTCTTGGCAGAAATACACTACAGGTTCCTGTGCAAAACTGACTGAGCTCTCATAGACCAAAACGGCCTTTGAACAATGCAAACAGTTATACATTTTTATACCATATAAACACTTAAATAAATAAATATTGACAAATGAGCAAAAGCATCTGGAAAAAAGTATAAAAAAATACTTTAATATACTTTTATACTTTCTTTCAAATGTGTTGTTGCTTTCTATATCCCCATGGCTTTGCACAAGTTTTAACATCTCATATAGTTGCATTGTTCAAACCATGTAAAACTTTGGAAAAGAGTGCAAATAGATTTTTTTCCAGAAAGAAAACCTTCCACTGACTGCACATAAAGATCTCTTTTGGGGCAAAGTGCCATATCAGCACTTAGGCTACTGTTCAAAATGAACATTTGTATCAGCAGACAACCTTGGAATGGACCAAATTGAAAATATTTAGAGAGCAAACTAAAGTAGAACATGAGAATGACTGAACGATTGTAAACTTGACATTTCAATATCACATGTAACTGAAAAGTAGGAATTGACATGTTCCAGCCACGTCAATAGATTTGAGATGCTATTATAAAACCGCCTTACACAGTATGCAATATCTTCTTCAAAAAACAAGGTGCAAGGTGCATACCACAGCTAGATCTAGATCTATAAGAATGAGGCCACAGCTGAAGGAGCTTTTATAGACGGCTGGCGAACGATCAGCTTTTTTGAACTTGCTGTGTTTGCTGCTGGTGATGGGCATGGCCAGAAACACATATCAGCTTGAGGATCGGGAAAATAACTCAGTTCTCATGTTGAAATCATCCTCACACACTCATCATAACACATGCTGAGACTTATGTCCAAAGCTACTACTATTCTGTCCAATGGTGTTTATTAATCTGGGCAAAACACAACAATAATTATGATGATAACTTACTGAATAACCTAGGCATGATGTCAGAAAAATAATACACCACTCATCTAAGTAGCCACTTAATTTAAATGACAATTTCATGCAGAATAACCCTTCATTGCAATAACGACACGAAGTTCAATTCTGCATGAACTAAACATTCGCTTCATCTATTTTCTAAATGCTTGTTATACTGTAGATCTTGCTGTAAACAATTAATCTGTCCATCCAAACACGTCCATACAAATTCGTACGACCTAATTCATACGAATTGGGCAACTCCTAAAATATGTACGATTTAGCAAAAATCTTATGAATTCATACGAGTGAGGTCATATGAATTTGAACGAATTAGCCACCTCGTAAAATTCGTACGAATTGCTGTGAGATCGGGTTGGATCACACTCATACTTTACCATCAAGTGTCAGTTTGTGAGTATTAAAACATAATCACTCACAGACTCTGAACACATTTTCCTCATTAACTTCAGGCCAGTGTATAATCTCTCACTATGGGATACCAGTTAGTTATATTACCACTAACAACCACACCTAATTGATGTGGGACTGATGTGAAACGGTCACATTTCAGCCTTATAAGGAATGGGCAAAATTAAAAGTCTTTTTAAAAAACATGCTTTCAATTAAAGAAACATGCACACTGCAAAGATTTGTAAACAGTCAAACATTTGGGAATTGCACATGAGGAAATCCAAACAAGGACACTCCCACTCATCTGAGGGGCTGGCTCGTTGCACCATAAATGAGGCACAAACCCTACACCACAATCTGCACTTAATCTTGTCCACTCAATATACTAAAATTAAAAGCACACTTACTGCATTGACCTCTGTTGTAAGGACAAGGACTGCAAGGCACAACAGAAAACACCTGCAATATGAGTAAAACGTGAATTAATACACATGCAAAGGGAAAACAGATGCTTCTAAAACACAAAACAACAGACTTTACCTTAATGTGTTCCAGTGCTGTAGATGGTTCTCACCCTCCATGCGAGCCTGAAAACAGATTCAATCTCTCCTTCTGCTCAATGCCAGTGTCCTGTTACTGCATACTCAATGATCTGAAAGTTACAGATGGACTGAAGTTAGTTCTCACTGTTTTAAGCATATACAACACATGGTATCTTAGATCTCATGTTTCTTGTTGAACGATCCAGCTTTAGCCGTTAGTTGTGTTTTGGAACATGGCAACTGCTTTCTAGCCTGGTCCAATATGTCATTGTTTAGCTTATTGAATTATGAAAAAGCTACAAACATAGCTCAAGGTGTTCATATATAATCGACCAACTAATAAGCATATAATATAAAACAAGAACATGTTCCAAAAACTCCAACTAATATTTTGTCCTAAATGTGTCAAACAATTTCAAACACTTGGTTTTGTTATCATTTGATCGCTTTTCATGAAAACAAAACACATTAAGTTGCATATTTTTAAGAGTAAGCTATTTTTTATGCATTATTGAATGTGAAGGAACGGCAGAAGTTTAGCCTACCTCAGATCTCACACGCGCTCAATCTGCGTTCGCGCTTTCGGAAAGTTGGTTATCTCACCAAAAATCCACCTTTCCAAATCTGTTTAAAGGGAATTGCTGTTCTCCAAGACTTAAACTTCCCCTTTCAATGCTGACATGCAAGTGATAGTTGTTCTAAACAGGGTTGTGTTGGTGCGTATTGATGGGTGGTCGTGTCCTGACAGGGGTGTGGTGGGCTCTTCTACAAGACATTACTTTCAACACAAGCCACATAACGTTTCGGGCAAAGATGCAGACAAACGTATAGTTCAGGCTCGGGTAGAAGAGAGGCCAGAATTGATTGAAACGGAGAAGAATCCGTCATCAGCGAGTCCTTTTGGACATTATTCATAGGTGTGAAGATGCGGTTTCCATGTGTCACTGTTTTTCTTCTCACGGTCTCTTTGAACATAGACAAGAGCACAGCTAAGGTAAGTCCAACTAGAAAACAAACTTATGCTAACTTAAATGTTTGTTTATTAGTAATGTCGTCGGCTTGGCCATAAGGAGAGCTCGTGAGGCTTAAGTCGCGCGCATAGAGAATTGCGTGTAACTTGCGCGCGACTTCCTTGCGCTCAAGTTCCACTTTAGTTTTCAAATGCGTAAATTTCCATTTGACAAAGTTAAAGAATGGGTTATAACTTAACTGTATTTAACGACCGAATTGTCCAGAAATAGCACACCAAATCGAGATTACTTAGTAGAAACAAGCAGAATGATAATAGCTATGCATGTTCTGATGCTGTAAGTAACCAAAATAATTATGCCAGTCCAGTAGCCTATTGTCAAATGGATAATTTTTATTCATAAAGCACGACAATTGTTGTAACAATAGTCCCCTATCCCCCTTAATACGATTCAAAGTAATCATTTACATGATTGTTTAATACAAAATAAAGCCAAAGCAAATCAAACCAATGACAGGAAAAAAATACAATAAAATAGGGCTCCAATATAAAAACCAAACTAAAAAAATACTCAGCGATATGCATTGTGCAATAGAATGGAATATATATTCAATAAGACATTAATGTACAACACCAACTCCTGCATATATGATATTCTGACAGATATTTCATTGTTCTACTATAAAAAAGAAAAAGTAAATTTAATAGAAAAAAAAAACAATTAAATTTGAGACTATGTCTTCATTTCAAAGCCATGTTGAGTCTACCTTTTTCTTTGCCTATGTGGGAAATGACAGACAGCCTTGGCTTCTCTTGTAATGTGTTGTGCGCTTGTGTGCACACCGCTACAGTTAATAAACTTTTGTAAACTTATTCTTAACCATCTGGACTTTGTTTTCCATTTGTTAAAGGCATTTTGCATCTCATCTGAGAAATCAGTATGACTTTTAAATGACTTCCACTACACTGTTTACCCAAGATCAAGTATGCAATTAATGCTTTCTCCTGCATGTTAGTTGCATTAGGATAGATGCAGTAATCTGAGAGATCTAGCTGGACATGTGCTTTTATTGGGGGTGTGGCTGGGGGCGGGGCTCCAGTGGGAACCCCTTTCAGAGCAAGGATTCGGAAATGACAGGTGTCTGGGTGATAAGACCAGGCAGGATGATTGATTGTGTTGTGACAATGATGAGATAAATAAACAAAGCAGTTACATCTGGTGATTTTGTCATATTTCTGAACGCATATAAGGGCATATCTGCTGAATGAATAAACTGCCCCTTGATACTGCAGATAAGTTTCTGTATGAAGAAAACTCTTTATTGATTTCAAAACACAGCCATACAATGCCCCAAAATAGCAGAACATATATTCCAATGGAATTTGTTGATGGATTATCACATTACTACAATAATTAATTTGATTTCAATTGGTATGTCAATTATACAATAATTCAATAAGATGTATAATCAACATTTTCCATATATTCCACAACTCTGTAATACTGAATAAACTTTTTGATTGACCATTGTCCTTGGCAATAGATTTCTTACATAGCTGTGCTAGTTTCATATATTTTAGATTACTGTAGTGTCTTCTGTGTCTCAAACTGTAAAGCATGATACCAACACATGCTGTGTCTGGATGTATTTTTTGTTTTAAATCATAAATCTGAATATCCACCACGTCTCTCCACGGTATGTTGGGGTCCTGATCATAATGGCGGTCATACATTATCACCTAATTATGTGAGCTGTTCTGAACTGTGTATTTTTGTTCTCTGGCATGCATTTCCATTGAAAGTGTGTGAATCTGTAATCTCTCATCATTTTTATAGTGAAATCATATGCCTCCCACAGCTACCTCACTCTGTCACCTCAGCCTTAGATTGTAATTGATGCCATTTGTGAGTGGTATAAAAGTCAGGTTTGTGAACACTGTTTAAACAACTACAACAACAATAGCCATGGGAACAATAATGTTTTGCTTTGCATTGTGTGTGACAAACACCAAAAGGTGTAACCATTTGTTGTTGTTGGCTTGCTTTGGGAGGCAGTCTTTTTTTTTTTCTAGTCACTTTTTTTAAGTTAAAGTATTTATTTGGTGAGTGAGTACTTATCCAGTTATCACATACAACTGAAAATGTTTAGGTGAAATGGGTGGAAAATAACTATTTTGTATTGCAAAATCCACCCTAAATCCTTGCAGCATTAGTGGTATTGTGTGGTTCACCATACATTTTTGTTTTTCCTCTTGGGAGTCTAAATATTTGTAAAAAAAAAAAAAAAAAAAAAAAAAAAAAAAAAACGTTCATGATGACTAAAGATGTGTTTTGGAATTGTTTCATAGGCTTATTCTTACAAATACAAAGGGTGAAGAATATCCCTAACAAACAAATGTTTGTTTATATTATCTATGTGTATCTGTCTGTTTCAGTGGCATAATTAGTCTACATTGGCAGTTTATTTATTCAGAAAATCTTCTTCCTGTTCCATTTGTACATTAATGGAAGGCTGGTGGTCCGGATGAGTTTCTTTTGAACACTATGTTTTTCCAAGCTTGTTTATCAATTGTGATTCTCATAAGGTCAACATGGTCTCACGTGTATCCAGTTCATATCAGATTAGCGGTAACAGCCCCTAGCTCACTTCCTGGAGTTAACTCACTTCATTAGGATGGCATTACAGATGAGATTCTCCACATGAATGCAGTGAAAAACAGCCAAAGTAAATGAAGGTGTATTCCGTAAACTTAACTGATAGTATAGTGCAATCTCTGAGCAAACTCAGTAATGCCAAAACAACAGGTTGCACCCAACACACCCCGAAAGATGAATTAGAGGACCTATTTAGACTTCATTTTATCAGCCTAGTCACTTCATTGGTCTTGATCAGTGACACAGCTGTCCGATTGGGTATGAATCGCTTTTACACTTGATAAATGATATAAATGATATAAATCACTTAATGTTCAGGTGTGATGGATTTCACTCTGGATTAGTCATCAATATTTTTGGACATTTTCACTTAAGAGAACGATTGTAAATATTAAAGGGCCCCTTTTTTGCTCATTTACAAGTTTTATTTCTAGAATACATTACCCTTGATTTAAAGAAAAAAAACCCCCACATAATTGTTTGTCATAGTGTGCATTGCTGCAGCACCTCTTTTTACTGTCTGCCTGAAATGTTCTGTTTTAGTTCCTGTCTCTTTAAAGGAACACTCCACCGTTTTTTCATGTTATTCCCTTAACTAAGACGAGTTGATACATACCTCTCTCGTCTCAGTGCGTGCACTCAATCGCTCTGGCGCGCGGCAACACTTTGATAGCACTTAGCTTAGCCCAGTTCATTCATAAGGTTCCAATCAGAGATGAAGTTAGAAGCGACCAAACACCTCCACGTTTTCACTATATAAATACAGTTACACGAGTAGTTACACGACCAAGTATGGAGACACAAAATAAAACGTGGCCCTTTTCTAAGAGGGTAAAATGGATAACTATAATGTATGGCGGAATAGCACTTCGGAGCACTTCCACTCGGCGCAGTATTATCATCACTGATTACATCACATAATACTGCGCTGAGTCGAAGTGCTCTCAAGTGCTATTCCTGTTGTGATTGGTCTACCGCTTAGACAGAATGTTGAAATATATAACGCCCCTAACAATAGTCCTGTTTCAGCTCCCAAGGCTTCATTAGCAGATGTAAACAACATTATATCTATGGTAACTATAGCGTTGGTATGCATTGGTAAGTGCATTGTTTTTTTTTTGTTTTTTGCCCACAGCATCTTCTCAACATTTCAAAATCACTTACCCAACTCCTCAGTGATGGTGGGCCAAAGCAACCAGTAGGCAGGCATTATGCAAATGTGTAACATGGCAATGAAGTTAAGTCACAGAAAAAATGTCAAGACTTTACAAACAAGGCATTTCAGTGTTTTCTGTTGAAAAGATAAACTCCATTTGGTGGGGACTTCGTGCTTTAGAACTTTGCAGACTGTATGCATTTCTTGGAAGTGGTTAATTATTGAATGCATAAACCTGTGATCACGGTCAATGAAGTATACTTTGAAAGTCTTGCATGCTCAACTGTACTCAGATAGAGCAGAACATGGAAAATGAAGTATATTTGGGCCTTGAAAGCCATGGTATTTTTATATACACATACTCTCTTTTTGCGCTTTATGTAGTTAAGTTTGTGTGCAGTAATCTGTCTTATCACACCCTCTGATAGTGAAATAAATTCCTCAAGTGACTTATGCAGTGCGTATCTCTCAGGTCTGCTCTGCCCCTTGAGACTGGCAAGTTTCATGTGGGTGGGTTGTCTGTCTAATTCTTGGAAACATGTGGTGATGGGTGTGAGAAAGAGTGAGTGGGGAGATGGAGGATGGATGAGGTCCAGTTGGAGGGAAAAACATGCCGGACATCACTAGGCTTACACACTGTTCCGCCTACGCCTGATCGGACTGTTCCAGCATCTCCCGAGAGAGGGTGGATGGAATGCCAGTGCAGAGGAAGCAACAGTTGCAACTGTTTACCTTCTTGAATCACTGTTCCTTTCCCCTCTCCTTGGACATTTTTTTTCTCGTTTTTTGTGTTTTATTTGTTTTCATCTTTTCAGAAAACAACACTTAGTCTCATAAAGCAATTACACATGCTCCCTTTTTTAGCCAAGCAGCTCCAATAAATGCATTTTTATAGGGTACTCAGTATTTGATATACACGTAAATTGTTGCCTGGACTATGAACAAAATGTTTGTGGAGTGTTTGTAGAATTGCACCTAAAGACAGGGTTCCACGTCATTATTATTTAAACAAAATTGTGATTAACAAGCCTGGAAAAGTCATGTAAATTATTTTTTATAGTGAATATATAAAAATTTCTAGTTCTAGATATGGTCAGCTGTAATGCCAAACCAGCAGAGGGAGCCCTCACCTGAGTACTGACTGTGTTCCACTCCCTCTGCTTCTTCTGCACTCATTTCCTGTTTGACTGCTATTTAACCAGAGACCATTCCTATACTCATTGCGAAGTATTGCCAGTTTACCTGCCTTACCGAGCGCTATTTCCTGTTGATCCTGCTTGTCTACTGTGTATGATTCTGCCTGGTTATCTGTTTTTCTGGATTATTCCCTTCGTTTTGGTTGCCTCATCGGACTGATGTTTTTGCTTGGACCTTTTGCCTGCCTACTCACTCTTGCCTTTTGGAATTCCCCTTTGTAAGTTGAAAGATCTGACTGCTACCTTGGTTTTGCCTGCCTTATTGTATTTGTTTGTGGAAATTGTCTTTAATAAACTTCCGCACATGGATTCTCACTCAGCCTCAGCGCCCTCGTTACATCAGCTCCAGAAATTGTTTTTGTGGAAAAAAAAGCTAAAATCTAATAATAAATCTATTGATTCCTACAGGACACGAGGGGAAAAACAATAAATAATGTGGACAATAATTAAGAATTATTTCCCACAAATTTTTCCACTTTTTTTTTTCTCTTGTTTTAGTTCGAACGTGGCCACAACTTATTTATTCATTCCCTTGTTTAGGTAAATCATGGCCATGCACAATGAACTAACTTGTTCCCTCATTTAGTTTAATCATGGCCACGGTTTAACTAAAACTGGAGAACAAATTCTTAACTTGTGTTAAGCATGTCATGTTTAAGGGCTTTGTAATGATTCTAAAGGTTAAAAATAAAGTCATGTAAAATCTTTGCTCTAAAGTTGTGGGAACTTTATAAAGAAATAACTGGAATCGTTCTGTGGTGTTTTCATTTTTAGTTTGTCTTCTTTATTTCCTGGGTTTCCTTTCTGTTGTCATGTGGTGTGTCTGAAATCGAGTACTATTTGAGTAGATGCTACATTTGAATTTGAACTTACTTTGCGACGGTTAAAAAAGTATGTTCTGTATAGTATGAATATAGGTATATGAATGAAATCCAGACTTACTACATCCGCTATGTTATGACTGTCACATGACCTACCAGTGTCAGTTGCGTTGCTTCACCGCCATTCATAAATCCTCTTCCTTGGCCTCATGGTAGAGTAAAATGTCTATCAAATGAGCTCTTCAGCTGAAGTAGTATGTCATCCGGTCTTTTTGCCTACTGTTTTTTGAATATTATGTATTCGCACATACTACTCTGTTGGCGAACAGTTTTTCGCATACTATATTGTAGGGAAGTATTCGATTCCGGACGCAGCGATGGTGTCTAGCACGTTTATCATTAGTTGTCATGTTTTATTGATATCACAACTGTTCCTCGGTTTGAGCCTTTGTTAGTTGTGTGTATCATACCCTGAGTTTTATTCACTCATTGTCTGGCTCTGCTGTTGGTTGTGCCTCGCCAACTGTTACATTGCTTTTCTCATCTCATTGTTGGATTTCTCTCTTTTGTTTTGTTTACTAAAGTACATGTTGCATTTTAGATCTGCTTCACCTCGCCTCATCTTCATCCTCAGCTGGAAAGTTGTAATCTGGAACAACTCTTGTAAGAACAATTTCCATGATTTTTCCAAACTGTTCCAATCATGACCCTTGATTTAATTGTTTCATGAATGAAAAGCTCCTAAATTGTTCTGAACCTCAAACTTCAGATAACCTAAAACCAGATTACAGGGAAACAATCTTATTTTATTATCTTAAACTCCATTAACTGAAAGTTTAGGAATGGCCCTGAAATTCCAAACACAATTCAGACTGACTGATACTTATATGAATCATCTGAAGCATTTTTCTCTTCGACTAAGTGCCTCAAGCTAAACTGAAGAACCCTGACACTTACAGAGGGCCATTGCTTAAGTTCACAGGGCCTCTGACAGAATTACCCCTGATGGTCCTCCCCTTTTGCCTGAGACATTTTTGATAGGGCCTGGGACAACCTTCATCTGGCGACGGCATTGCCCTTCTAGTTCATGAACTATTGCTGGGTGACCAGCCTGCTTTACTTGACATTAATAGGCAACCACAGAGGTGGATAGGTGAAAGCAGTTTGTGATTATGATAATCATTGTTTTGGAATAGATGAGTAGTAATGTGTTGTTTGAAAGATAAAACGCTTTATTACTGCTGAACATCATTTTATGACAGTGAAGTATAAAGTGAAATGTTATACTCGTTTAATCGGACCGCACACATACACACACACACACAGCTTGTTAACAGGCTGTTAGTGTATATATCTGGGTGGTCTGGGGAAACAGTTCTTATGCCCTTAAACTATTGATCTGCTGCCTACAGTGTAGCAAGCTTTGTCATTATATCAAGTCTAGATTATCTCAGTGGTTTACTAGTACTGCACAGAGAGAAAGGCATATACAAATGTGTTATGGCTTAATGGAATACGTGCTGTAATTCGTCATTACTGATTAACTTTGTTGCTGGCCCATGATCAGAACAAGACAAGGGCAACAGGTTTCCTATAACTTAAACAGTTAAGTTTGTCACTAGCAATGCCAAAGTCATGGGTTCAATTCCCAAGAAATGTGAACTGGTCATAATCATGGCATTGCTTTTGCCTTCACACAATTAGTAACCACTCACAAGATGTGTAAATACTACCAGGTGATTGGAACATACCTTTTTGGGGATATCTGAAACCTTTCATTGAATCTGTGCACTCACTGTATCTTTGTTCCCTTTTGCTGTAGTTAATCACTAGTCTATTTCACATTGTACGAGGTATTGATTGTTTTATACTGGGATATGGGCTGTTATCCCATGGCACACAGGGTGTCCCAGATCCCAGGCTTTCTCTGCAGGAATGTGGAACTGAGCCTGAGCAATACCCATAGCGGATCATTTGGTCTCGGTTACTGGGAGTCAGCCAGCCCTACTGGCCCATTATGCATGAGACAGCCATCTGCCCTGTCAATCAATGGGATGGAAGATGACTCAGAGAAGATGCCTGTGCTCATATTATTATAAACAGGGGCACCTTGCATTGTTATTATTAGTATTTAAAAAAAAAAAAAAGAGAAACCAGTAGCTGCAAGGATTCACTTGGTGCCCTATAATAGGGACAATAAGACTTGACCAGACCCACACAAAAACTGTAAGGGAAGGTTGTTTTAAACAAACAGACAACCAAACAAATACATGAATATTTTTTTTTTTGGTATTTTGGTATAATCACATTTTGTGAAAAGCATATAATAATCCATAGTGCTGCACTATCAAAAACAAACTCCTGGGCGAAAAAAAAAAAAAAAGACCAAGCCAAAAGGTCCCAGGTCCAAACTGTCCCTAATCATCAAAATTGGAAGGAGTTTGTGTTGTTCTCTGTGGTTTGTTTATGCAGCTGACATTCAGTAAAAAGTTTGGACTGGTCAGCACAATCTTTACTCCAGGTCATAAAGCATAGAAAAATATAGGGGTCAACAGTTTGTTACATTTGTCATTAACATTTGACACATTATAGGCCTTTACAGCATATGCCCAGACCCTCTAACACATTGACTGGCCATTTAAAACATTTTCTTCTTCACAAAGTCACAATGCAGCTGTCTGGCCAGACCCAACTAGAAATAATGTCAAATTTAAAGGGATTCTTTTCATGTAAAATTTAATGATTAGAATATAATTGTAATTATTGTAATTTTTTATAATTATAATATAAGCATTTTTCAAACCAGGGGCATTGAAAAAACACGCCTATGGTGACATCTCTGCAAAATTACATTACTTTGCTTCTTGCACATTTCGTGAGACTTTCGAAGAGAAATGACCAGTCAGTGGCGTTAAAAGCACGATCATTTAAGCATGATCTGGCAAAGTTTTATTATGTTGGTTTTAAAGATCATGTGTAAAAGTGTATTGAGGTCAAATAACATAGTATTGTGTAAGGAACTGTGTGAAAATAAGTCTATATTAATCTATAATCTGCCCCTGCTATAATCATTTTTTGAGAAATGGAATAATAGCTGTTTTAGGTGTTTTACTGACTCTAGAGGTACATTTTTCCAATGAGCCAGTGTTGACATTTTCACTACTGGTCTCAGATTTTAGACTGCGTTGTAAAACAGTCATTTTCGATATAAAAACATAGTATTATTTATTTTTTTGTATCATTTGCATCTATTTAATTAAATAATGTTTGCAGTTAGCTACCTACTGTCAGATAAGCTGTTAGTTGCATCTTTAACATGATGTTTTTGCCATGACATAAAACATGCACTTTCTCGCAGACATACATAAGCACAGACTGTTTTTAGAGAACCATGCGTTAGATGCCAGCATGCTATTTTGGCCTTTCACAGTGCCACGTGAACCAAATTAGCCCACAATCCATGCCAGCTCTGCCACAGGAGTGTTTGCAGAGAGCATCACACAAGGAGGCGTCTGTGGACTTTATTAGGAAGAATGTCATGTTGTCATCAATGTTAAAGATCAGATGACTAACACTTAAGACTGACATTGAGTTTGTGACTAAAATAATTCCAAATTCATGTGATTCCAAGAAACAGAAGACACAAATGTTTTGGAAAAATCTCTAACCTCGCTTCGATTTATCCGGAGAGCATTTACAAGTAGGCCTCTCAGGCTTCTGCGCAATTTTTTGGAGAACAGATAACTATTGTTAGTGACAGCCTCTCTGTCCGGTGCTCTGAATGCAGTGTTTCAAATGCTGTTTGATCCCTCTATTGTTCGATGGACCAGTAGGGGCGAGTTCATGCACATTTCGCATTGGGGTCCGTACGGCATCCACATGAACTCAGGACCTGTGGGTGTAATTTTTGGGGTTTTAAGCAGTAACCCTTTTTGTACATTGTCATGTTTCTGTGTGTGGGATTTCAGTTGAAATTTTAATTGAAGTGAGATCATTCGTAATCTGTCTGATCTAAAATCACCGCTGACAAAGCACAGCGCCTGCTATTCCAGCATGATTCAAGGAAGAGAGAGCAACAGATAAACATGGATGGTACAAAATGATAATCATCAGGACAGATAAACTGAAGTACTTTCTTCTCTCTCCGGGTCTTACGTTCCCTGTTAGATCTGTTCTTGATTGTTGTAATTGGTCGCTTCACCCCTTGTTTTGCAGCATGCAGAGTTTTTGTACAGTGTTGATGTTTTAGCACGTGCAACTTGAGCACGTGATCCATGTGGCGAGACCATCATTTTCTCATGAACGCAAGTTATGAACTAGATTTTTACATTGCTAGTTGAATTCTTACTGGCTCAGGTCAAAAGAGCCCACCGACAAATCTCTATGATATTTTGGATCCTAGGTATATTTCTCAATGTAAGCATTTGGGCTCATTTTATCACCCATAAGGTGAACACACAATGTTTGTTGCTTAGAAAAGTGAAACATCAAACATCTGCTCAACTAGCCTCACATCTCATAATTATTATTATATTCAGTAATCATTATCTTACCCACAATCCGCTTTATTAGGTACACGTTGCTAGTAGAGAGTTGGTGCTGGAAACATTCCTCAGATTTTTGGTCCATATGGGCATGATAGCAAAAAAAATAAGTAAATCTCATGTAACTGACCCAGCGTACACCAAATCAGCCAAGCTCTGGAATCTCACGGTATGAGGAGGCTGAAACTCCCAAGTTAACATTTGACCCTTCCAATGGGGGATTACTATTATGTGTCTGATCAAAATCCTCTTGTTAAAATGAAACTACTTTGTCTGACCTCCCACTGTTCCATCCAGCTTTAGTTTTATTTGTCATTTTATTTGACATTTTATTTTAATCTGCAGTAAATAACCCTTTGATGACCTCTGACACCTACTCTGTTTTTCACCTCTGAGGATGTGGAGGAAGAAACCTTCTAAACACAGAAGCTGGATTTTTTTAACCAGTTGGACAGGGATCAGACTGAAACGAGACACAGATGTTATTTTAATTATTAAACCTGAACCCGGTCTGACATCCAGCCCTAAATATAGAGCAGAGCAACTGTGTCTGTTCCAAAAATGTAATGACCTGATGTTCCATCCCAGTCCTTCCTGATCTGTTCAGGACATCAAGTGTGGAGATTTCCGGTCTGAAAACAATGTAGGGTTATTGTTAGCTTACACATGATCTGAGGGAAAGACATGGCATTTGACTAAGGAAGTCAAGATATTCTTGACTTTAGTTCACTCTTGTGCTTTACGTTTGGAAAAAGAGAAAGAAAATGCTATTTTCATTATGTATAGTTTTTTTAGTAACGTTATTTTATTTTATTTTTTCAGAAATAACGGAGCAGTAATCAAATAATGTGCGCCAAAATAATGTGCGCGTTTTGGCGGCATGTAGTCCATCGTTTCGTAAAGCACATCAATCTTTCAAGTCTTTCAAATGCAGTGCACAGTGCCATCTAGTGGTGGCTTTTGGATGTTAGTAAATTGAGACAGAATATTCCATTCAAATGAACATTTTTGTTCCCTTTATATTTTCTTATTTCTGTGTTTTTCAACAAAAAAAAAATGTATGATGACTATAGTCACAGAAATGTAAATAGTTGTTTTGTTTCTTTATAATTTTTCACCCATTTTTTTGAAGTTGTTCTAAAGCCTTTGAGGAATAAATATTTGTTGTAAAATTCCTTATTCATTTATGTTTAATATTTTTTATATTATAAAAACAACACAATTGAATTTCTGTTTTTGTATTTTTTGGTGATACTGTATATCACATCAGATCATGTAAAAGTATCTCAAGAAGTGTATTGACAATGCATCCACATTGTAGCTGAGAAGCTATAGAATCCAGAAATATGACTCTCTTCACTCTGCTATGAAAATTGACCATTCCAGAAGCCAAATATCAACATAGTGCCAGGCGGACTTAAAACCCCTTAGACCTTGAAGGGTTAATGCTTGTTATTCAGATGCAGATATTTTTGAGTTATTGTGATACAGGGGCGCATACATTTGTCATGTCTGTGTATGTGGGCATTGCAATTGTAACAGAAGCAAGCTAGTAAGAGCTGTATGTGTAAACCTCACTCCCCTGGCCTCAAGTGCAGCAGCAACGCTGGTTCGAATCCTGCTCGGAGCAGGTTGAGTTGGGATGGGACCCGGATGGGAGTGAGGTTTAGGGGGGTGAGTGTAATCGAAGCAACCTAGTAAGAGCTGTGCGAGTAAACCAATGCCGGTTTGAATCCCGTTTGGAGCAGGCCGAGTAGAATCAGTTACACAATGTCGAAGCGCCTTGACTCTTTGTATCGCCTCTGTGATCATGAAAACCAACAGAAAGCATTTCCTCACCTTTCATCTGCAGTTTTTCTCTTGAGGCCCGAAAGCAAATGCCAAACCCTTTTACGAAACACAGACTCATGTGAGACTATGTTGTTTTGTTTGTATTTCCTGCATGTGTTGATGCTGTTTGTGAATGGAATGCAGAATGTATAGATTTCATGTATAGAATACATTACCTTACTTAAAACTTAAAACAAAATATGAGATTCATTTTAATTAAATATTTTAGCAGACTGAAAGCACTATAATATTATCCAGAAAACAGCCATTCTCCTAGGCCTATCTTCTGTCCTTTAGATCCCCTTCATATTCAGTGAAGAAAACAGCTATGCCCTGCAAAATCTTCTCACCCCTGTTTAGGACCACAACTCTATTTTTGAGCAGCTTTACAAGGTTTGTTACATCCAGATTAAACACAGAGGACTGCCTCTGAATTCTTGTCTTTTCTTAGCTTTGTGCTCTCTGTCCACTACCTTTCTCTCTTCTCACGTTTCAGGCATTTACTCCTGTTTTTAGAGTCTGACCTGTGCTCTTGTTCTACTGGGATCTCACTGTGAATTTTCTCAGAGACTTGCACTTTCCCACAGGAACAAGGAAAATATGTTGTACAATAAATCAGATTAAGTTTACCACCCTCTCTTTGAATCGTAGCAGAATATGGAGCACCTCCAAACGTCCATGTGCCTTAGATTATTGCATTAGCAGGAATTCTCATTTATGTGCATGCAGTTTCATTATAAACACAGGGTCATGTCTAGTTTATCTGATGTTTATGACAGACAATATCTGTGTCAGGGTGACATGCAGTTTAAATTCCATGGATGATGCGTGATGCAGAATGAACGATGATAATATACTTTAATTAAGAGCTATAACACTAGAACCACAAATGTTAATGTAAAACACTAAACTGAAGAAGCAATATCGTAATCATGACTCCAAATTGAATCCCACTTTTACGAGCTCTCTCATTAACTCAACATTAATGCAGTTTCTTGAATGCTCTCACATATCCATGCAAAACATGAGATGCTTTATTGGAGATGCAACATTATAGAGTAATAGATACGGAGGGGAATATAATGATCCGCTTTATAATGTTTTTTTAAATAGAAGATTTGATGTTCACTACAATATACAGGTTTGGAATGACATGATGGTGAGTAAATACTGACCTTTTGCTGATCTGTGGGAGGTTTTATCAGACTAGCATCTAAAATAAACACTATTATTGCTTTAAAAGTTTTGCAATCCAGTTCAAACAAACACATTCTTTTGGAACCCATTTCAAATTTGAATACAAATCAAACACTAACACTGTGATTTGAATCTATGTACAAACCTGTATTCAAATCTCTCTTTTTTTAACTGTCGTTTTCTTTTTCAGTCCCTATTTTGCATGCAAACGGACATATCTATTCGCATGCAAACGGACATATCTATTCGCATCTTGCATAGTCGATGTAATAATGTGGATTATGAATTTGTTTTAGGGCGCTTTCACAATAGCACTTTTGCTGCTCACCCGAATTCGATTGGTTGGTTTGGATGATATGAACGCTGTTTTTCGAACTTGCTGTACCCGAACCCGGGACATTTAAATTCGGGTTCAGACCAGGCAAGTGTGAAAGACTTCACTTCTACTGTTCAACTGATTGAACTGTTTATTTGTCTGGCATACTTCACCTGCTCATTGTGCACCATGCGGTTTTGGTAAAAGCTTGACACAGCTTTCGTGAGCATGAGGTAGCCGTGCTTGAGACAGATTGCTATTAATCATTCTTTAATAAGTTGTGGACAGAAGGAAATAGCAATATCCATCCCCTTAAGGCAGGGAAACCCCTCCATGGCTGAAGCATTAGTGTGGTAGTTCCTTCCTTTTTGTGGGTCTGGTTGGCCTCCTACACACAGCAGAATGAGATGAGAGAGAGAGAGAGAGAGAGAGAGAGAGAGAGAGAGAGAGTTATCAATGTTCAGCAATACTAGAGCCTTCTGAACACTTTATAGCAGCTTTATGTTCCATATTGGTACATATTGTATTGCATTTACATAGTTTACCCAAAGCAACTTACAATGCAGCTATATTACACATCTTTATGGCTTGTGCATTCTGGGAATCGATCCCATAACATTGGCATTGCTAGCACCATTCTCTATTCTCTATATTTAATGAATTAAATAAATATATAAGAAAATATATAATAAATTAAACTCATTTAAAATATTTGTGTACTATGTATTGTTATGCATATTAGAGAATCGCATCTTTATCACGTCAGTGAGAAAAAAAGTTGCAGTTGCAAGTGATTATTTATTTATTTTATGGATGTGTTTTTGTATATAGTGAATTATATTATATTATATTGTATCATATTATATTATATTATAAACACAATGTATTATGTGATTGGCATAACATAAAGGATACATGTGATGCATTGAACAGCCTTTGCATCGGGAGCACTTTCGTCTACGTAAAGAGCCGGAATCTTAAAAGCACATAAATCACCACCGCTGAAGAAGAGAGTCAACATTGGAGGTGCACAGGACGTGGTTAAGGGTCAGTGTACTGACAGGTTAACCTGTAGACGTTGGATAAATAGATCCCAGGCTGGATGTTGCCCCTTCGAGGTCATGCGACAGCTGAAAAACTAGTTAGGCTGGAATGGAATATTATGGATTTGAATGTCATACTTTTAAAGGAGGCCTTCCCTGCATCTTCACACAATGTGTTCTTCAGAAAATGTGCTGGACTACGAGATGGAATGTGTTGCTGATTTTATTTTAATAAGCAAGATGTTTTATCTCCCGCATAAATACTTGCAAGACATGCAAGAGTGCCATGAGAGACAGTCTATTCCTCTCAGAGACACACTTTTATTGGTTCCTTTTGAACATAGCGGCAGCTGTTGACAGCCTTTGCACTCTTGTCACTTTTGAGAGCCTTGGATTGTGTCCTAATGGAGTCATGACATGGTCCACCGAGGGCTCTGTCGTCATTTTGGCAATGCTGGATGGTGGATGTACCCCTTGTCCTTTTTAAGCATTCAGTG
Source organism: Meda fulgida (assembly GCA_030578275.1). Classification (NCBI taxonomy): domain Eukaryota; kingdom Metazoa; phylum Chordata; class Actinopteri; order Cypriniformes; family Leuciscidae; genus Meda; species Meda fulgida. Next base: position 26,469,299 of record CM060624.1, on the reverse strand, counting down.
ATTTTCACTTTTCTGATGGCTACATTCTAATTTGCATATAAAATAAGAGTCAGTGTTGTTATTGTTAACTAAAACTAAAACTATTAAAAAAATAATTTGTATTTTTTTTTTTAGAAATGTTGCATTGGCAGCTAACTGAAATGTAAAAAGTTCAAGTATTAAAATGAGTGAAACTAACATAAAAATAAATAAATGAAAGTTAAACAAATGAAAAGCTAAAAATAAAAGCTAATTCAAAATTTTAATAAATACTTTAATCATAAAATAAATATAATTATAAATGATACTAACACAACACTAAGTTCATATGGAGTCGTGCTCTGCTGAACGTGAACAAATGTGCTGGTTTAATCTGTAATATTCAAACATGTTCACTCAATTCAACCCTACAGAAGAGTCCTGACTGAAAACATAATGCCCCTTGATCTGATCAGAGCCATGTGAAACTTACTGTGAAAGCAAAGAAAGGTGAACTGATGTAATTATTTTTTGTCTGCCTCTAGCTTCCAGCAATTAAAGTGTGTGTTTTAATTCCACTGAGCACTGAGCGAGCCAAAATGCTTTCTACTACGGAACATCTGGAGTATGTTAAGAGTTAATGTTTTTGTTGTTGCCATGAATTCCTGATGTTTTATTATGGCGTATATACAGGTCCTTCTCAAAAAATTAACATATTGTGATAGTTAATTATTTTCCATAATATAATGATAAAAATTAAACCTTCATATGTTTTAGATTCATTGCACACCAACTGAAATATTTCAGGTGTTTTATTGTTTTAATACTGATGATTTTGGCATACAGCTCATGAAAACCCAAAATTCCTGTCTCAAAAAATTAGCATATCATGAAAAGGTTCTCTAAACGAGCGATTAACCTAATCATATGAATCAACTAATTAACTCTAAACACCTGCAAAAGATTCCTGAGGCTTTTAAAAACTCCCAGCCTGTTTCATTACTCAAAACCGCAATCATGGGTAAGACTGCCGACCTGACTGCTGTCCAGAAGGCCATCATTGACACCCTCAAGCAAGAGGGTAAGACACAGAAAGAAATTTCTGAACAAATAGGCTGTTCCCAGAGTGCTGTATCAAGGCACCTCAGTGGGAAGTCTGTGGGAATTAAAAAGTGTGGCAAAAGACGCTGCACAACGAGAAGAGGTGACCGGACCCTGAGGAAGATTGTGGAGAAGGACCGATTCCAGACCTTGGGGGACCTGCGGAAGCAGTGGACTGAGTCTGGAGTAGAAACATCCAGAGCCACCGGGCACAGGCGTGTGCAGGAAATGGGCTACAGGTGCCGCATTCCCCAGGTCAAGCCACTTTTGAACCAGAAACAGCGGCAGAAGCGCCTGACTTGGGCTACAGAGAAGCAGCACTGGACTGTTGCTCAGTGGAAGAGTCTGGAGAAAGACTGGGGAGAAGGAAATGCCAAAATGCCTGAAGTCCAGTGTCAAGTACCCACAGTCAGTGATGGTCTGGGGTGCCATGTCAGCTGCTGGTGTTGGTCCACTGTGTTTTATCAAGGGCAGGATCAATGCAGCTAGCTATCAGGAGATTTTGGAGCACTTCATGCTTCCACCTGCTGAAAAGCTTTATGGAGATGACGATTTCATTTTTCAGCACGACCTGGCGCCTGCTCACAGTGCCAAAACCACTGGTAAATGGTTTACTGACCATGGTATTACTGTGCTCAATTGGCCTGCCAACTCTCCTGACCTGAACCCCATAGAGAATCTGTGGGATATTGTGAAGACAAAGTTGAGAGACGCAAGACCCAACACTCTGGATGAGCTTAAGGCCGCTATCGAAGCATCCTGGGCCTCCATAACACCTCAGCAGTGCCACAGGCTGATTGCCTCCATGCCACGCCACATTGAAGCAGTCATTTCTGCAAAAGGATTCCCGACCAAGTATTGAGTGCATAACTGAACATAATTATTTGAAGGTTGACTTTTTTTTTTTTAAATTAAAAACACTTATTTTATTGGTCGGATGAAATATGCTAATTTTTTGAGACAGGAATTTTGGGTTTTCATGAGCTGTATGCCAAAATCATCAGTATTAAAACAATAAAAGACCTGAAAAATTTCAGTTGGTGTGCAATGAATCTAAAATATACGAAAGTTTAATTTTTATCATTACATTATGGAAAATAAGGAACTTTATCACAATATGCTAATTTTTTGAGAAGGACCTGTACATGCAGCATATTTTTGTGCCCAAAAAAAACAAAAGGCAGTGGCACACAATAGTATAATATAACATGCTGTATTGTCATGATTTTAACATATTTTGTCTTCTTTCTGAATTTTTGGCATTTGAAAAGTTTCAATCTTGCTGTTGTAATTCAGTGCCTGTCATGTTCTTTTGGCTCCATAATTGTTTATCTACTGTTAGAGTGAACATCTGCATTCTAAATGCACGGGATTCATCCACGATACGTGTGTGTCTGTTGATTTCATCTAATATGTGAATTATTTTGTTTTATTTGAAAAACAGCAGCATGCTGAATGTACTCTGGTGTAAATCTCTGGTTTCAACAGCTCTGACAAATAAATAATGTGACATCCAGCTTAACATTGTTCAAATTATTTGAAAAAACAAACCAACACTGCATTTTGCGTGTAAATGTCAATGTTATATATATATATATATATGGCTGACAACAACTAATTTATTGTTGTTTCATTTTAAATATAGAGATTAATGCATTAGTCCAGTATAAACCATGTGCACAACACACAATGGGGCATTCTGTCATTGTTGACTGATGAGGTCATTTCCAGTCTCCTCAGGGGGATTTCAGGCGTGTGTAGGACAATGCATGTGGACAATCTTATGAAGGAATGCTTAACCTATGGCCTATGCTTTCAAAGGCGTGTCAGTGTGTACATGTAAAAACAATTGGAACATTGAATGGCTATGTGCATGTTTTATGTAGGCGGCTGTGAGAAAAGCCCTTTCTGACCACACTGCTGGAATGCCAAGAACGGATCACAGTACAGATGTGCACAGATGATTATAACAATGCCGAAAATGTCGAGTAGCGATTTCATCTAAAAATGGGATGATCCCAAAAGCTGAATCACCAGATTTCCTTCTATTCTCCTTGCTATAGAGACCTTTTCCTCAATGGCGGTTCTCTTGGCTGCAGTAGTAGATCCAGATAAGAGGCTTTTGTCAAGTCCTGAGACAAATATGCTACTGCAATGAATCAGGATTGGTCAGGAAACCAATGCTTCCTGTTAATATCGGATGCTACAATCCAGTATTGAACAAAGTGGAAGCAGTGGTAGGAAGCATCCTTTGGACATTTTTAATGCAAGCTGTTTAACACTATAAAGCCTGCATATTTGATACACACATTTACAAGATCTTCCAGATTATCAACATGATCAAAACTTTCATGAAAAATCTGTTGTTTAAAATCTGCTAAAGTAATGATTATATTATATTAAAATAAATATGTACTGGACAAAAGCAACAATTTAGATTTACTTGAAAATCATCTTAAAATATCAGGCTTTTAAGGAATATTCATGTGTTCATCTCTCAGTGATCATTGTAGTGCATTGCATCATATGTTTTGCCCCACAATAATAATAATAATAATAATAATACAGAGCTTTGATAATAAAAGCATTAAAATAGAATCTTTTTAAGACATTATCGAAGTAAATATCTAAGCTGATATTTATATGCATTTTATGTTAATAGTCTGCTCTCATTGATTTACATTACAAGCTACAAGTTATCAGCCACTGCACCAATGTGCATATTTTTGCTCAGTTTGGGCCTCTGAATAAAATGTAGGTGTTTTTTCCTCATTGAATATGAGCTCATCATACAATATGAGCCATAAAAGCCTGATGTATATCTAAAAACCTTTTTGGAATATTAGTGAAAAACTACATTACCCATAATTCTGCAAAGAAATCACCAATCAGAGAATCGAAACAAAAAAATTGCACCAAAAGAACACTTTAGAGCTTTGAAAGTCTCCCCACACTCTTAAACTACTAATATATATATATATATAATGTACAGTGTATACCTTTAATCAGTGGCGGGCTGTGCATTTGACATCTTCAGTGGTGTCCTGCCTGAATTTTAGTTTCAGTCATTGGGTTAATGCGGTGAGTTCGGAAAATGCCGGAGAGAGAAACGAGCGAGTGAATTCGGCTTGTGTTAGTGTATACAGTGGTTCTTGCGTTCCCATTATAAGTTCAGAAACGGAGCCTCCCTTGACTTGTCGTTCAGGGGTTACAATAGTCCCTTTCAGACGTTACAATAGTATGAATGTTTGAAAAAGGAAAATTAAGAATAAAAATCATATTCACCACGGAAAAAACGGGGGCAAAAAAAAAAGCAAATCCATTATTTCTTTCCTCAAGAAGAGTTCATTTACTCTGTTGTTCAGGCTATCTGTGAGTTTCAGTTCCAACAATAAGTCTTTTCTATCGAAAGTCTATTGAAAGTCGAGTCCCGTCATAATTCTGGCATAAGTTTTAATTCGCTTTAGGGCTGAGAATGTCCGCTCGACAGAAGCAGTGGACAAAGGGACAGTCACCGCAGAACATGAAGATGTGTACAGCTGACCCATGCTCTCACACAGTTTTGAAGGAAATCAATGAGATCAGCGGGACTTTTGCCTTCAAATCCATTCGTGGCATACATTAGTCAGTTCTGTATTTACCGGGACAGATCGAATAGAGTTCCGTGACTCTGCATTAAGCTCAGGCTGAATAAGGATTGTTTCCTGGTAGATTTGAACCTGCTGGGGCTCGAAGAGGGAGTTTCTCACACTCTAAACTCTGACTGTTACTTTTATGGGCAGTTTTAGTGTTTCACAGCCTCAGTTTCCACCCTAAATCTAAAATGTTGCACTTAGCTTTTCTATGCTAATGACATCTTTAGCAGAGCCCTGTTTAATGTGGTAACACTATCTTAACGGCCTCCATATGGCAACTGTTATCAGAGGTCTGTTGACAGGAATGTCATGCAGTAAGCCTGAATTTCTGTTGTGTGAGAGATAAAGACCGGACATTCTCAAATCCATTAATAATATCAATGTATTGAACATACAACGGGTTAACACATTTATCGCTGTGCTTCTCTCAGTGCTTTTCTATCTGTAAAGGAGGGAAGCGCCCTAAGGCTTTACAGATATGAGAAGCGAGAAAAATTGAATGTTGCAGTTGGCAGGGCACCAACAGGAAAGCTTATGTTTTAGTTGCTGTTGTTTTAGAAAACAACAACACTCTGATTTTCTTTAGATAAACGGCCCACCCGATACGTCACCGAAGTAATCAGGCAATCTTCAAGAATGCGCCCTAAAATGTTTAAACTGCTGGAAATATACAGACTCTGTGAAATAGACACGCTCTGCACTCCACAAACGCATGTATACCGTGTGACTGAGATAGGAAGGTTTTAGATCCAGTCACTCTTCTTCACCGTAGCTGCTCCCATCAGTTTTGCGCTCTCCACCCAGATATAAACACTGCTCTTGGTTAATGAAGATCTGACGGATAAACCCAAAGCTTGATTGGACTCTTGTTAAAAGTGATAAGACTTTGCAGTTTTATGGACATCACCATCTTTTTAATATCACTTTGGTCACTGTCACTATATGATTATGTAAGCGAATACGTGCTTGGCTCCCATTGCATGTTCATACAGACAGTATTCGAAACGCTACTGTAAGTTGCTGTGTGAACGGGATATTTGGTGACTCACACCTGTTAATGCGGTTGTCAATCCCAAGACCTGACAGTGTGAAAGTAACCTTAAATGCATTCTGCTCAGGTCATAAATCTGAGATTCACTAGTTACTATTTACAAGAAAAGTTACATAATGTAGGCTATATGCAGATGTGTAAAGTCCTGGGGTCAGAAATTAAAAGTCCTGCCATATGTTTATTCAGCCAGCTGATTTCCATAATTAGCCTGACTGAAAAACTGTACAAATTAGCAAATCCAGGTGATTGGAATGAAATACTGAGGAGGACATTTACTTTCTGGACCTGGACTTTACACCTCTGGCTATATGACGTGGATTCTTTTATACACTAACTGTTAGTTTGACTGGATAGCTGGTATCAGTCTTCTCTCTCTCTCTCTCTCTCTCTCTCTCTCTCTCTCTCTCTCTCTCTCTCTCTCTCTCTCTCTCTCTCTCTCTCTCTCTCTCTCTCTCTCTCTCTCTCTCTCTCTCTCTCTCTCTCTCTCTCTCTCTCTCTCTCTCTCTCTCTCTCTCTCGAAATGCACATGGAAGGAAGCCAAACTGACAGAATCCACCCAAACTGTTTGTACCTCAGGGATTTAGGGGCTTCATTTCACAATCTTTTTGACAATGTAACACTCCCCAGCTAAAGTTAAAATACTGAGAGCAGCCTCAAAGAGCCCTCTAAATGCTCCCTCCTAAAACACCCTTCCTGCACATTTTAATTGAATGTGTACTTTCCACTCCTCCTTCACCTTTATCTTTTGAAGATCTGCTTGATTTTACAATAACATGCAGATGTCTTCAGATTCTGAAGAGCACGTACACATGCTGATTTGTTCTTTTTTTGTTGTTGTTGTCTAAAATAAATGTCTGTTTCAGATGTTCAAACATTCAGCTGATTTGCTGAATGCAAATCACAATTATTATTTTCTTCTCGAGTATATCTAAACTAAACTTTTTTTGCGGTCAAAAATGCCCCTAAAATGAAATCTTACCGAAAGCTCATTTTTGAGATATCAACCCAAAATTTGGAGCACAACTTGTTTAGATTTATGGCTTTGATTTTCTCACAGGTTTAGAGTTCATTTAAAATTAGGATTTGTGTGCAAATTATTGCCTAGTATGTTTGCACACACAAGGAATTTGTTTTGGTGTCAGAAGAAGATTCCAGTACACAGAGACAAAAACATTACACTGAAAGTAGAATAAAGAAAGAAAGAAAACAGATCTAAGAATAAGATATATTACATATAATAATAAACTTAAACATATAAATATATATTTTTTCACTTCAAATGGAGCAACACATTTTGTGTGAAAAAAAATCATAAAAGTGGTTCTTTTTTAAAAAAAATCTTATAAATGTATTTGGCGAGAGGCTTTAGGATGCTCGAGCTGCCATACTATAGCCTACAGCTTGAGATACATCCTTGAGACACAAATCCACAAATCCCCCAAGCCTTTTAATAACCAAATGTTTCTTAGCATATGTTTACAGAAGGAGATACAATGATTACGTACATAGAGTTCCCTTTCGTTGTCACTCCGAGTTACGTCGGATGACGACGAATGGGGTTTCGCTTAGAAAGCCTATCAGCTTCGAGTATTACAAAACGAGCCAATGGCAAAGAAATGCCATGGGTCTGCGGAATTTGCATGACGTAACTCCGCCCCACCTCGTGGGTATAAAAGGAGGACGCTGGCAACATGCAGTTATGTTTTCGCTTCGGAGCCAAGAGTACCTCTTCACTCCACAAGCCATCTCTGAGAATTGTCAGCTTTTACAAACGAGTTCCTCTGGTGTTGGTGTTTGTGGGTGATTCCAGCGAGCGCGCGCTTCCTGCTGATCTGTGCAGTGATTTTGCCAGAGAGTGCGTGTCTCCCCGGCCGCCTCGACATCAGAGTGTTTCTCTCTCACAAAAAGAGCTTGCACGCGGCACGTCTTTTTAAAGATGCCTCGCCCGTGCACTTCTGGTTGCGGCAGATATGTGTCTGACTCTGATGGGCACGAGCGCTGCCTAGTGTGTTTGGGCCTGGATCACGCTAGAGCAGCGCTCGTGGATGAGTCATGTTCTCTCTGTGGGAACATGACCATCGCGTCACTAAGGTCGAGACTCAGTGAACTCGCAAGAGTGAGAGTCCCCTCATCCACACCCCGATCTAATGCTCCCCCGAGGAGTGCTACTTCGGCTGGTGGCCAGGGTGACCTGAGGGTAACGGTCTGGAACCAGGCGCCGACTATGTGTCCGCGACCCCAGCCCCCCTCTTCAGTGACGGTGCCCGCTAGTGAGCCTCCGATTCCCGCGGGTCTACCTTCGGGTGCCCTGCGGGCTTCGGTTGAAGCTACAGAGGAAGACGCCATGTCTGTAGCAGCATCACAAGGTGGGCTTGATTCTTCCGGAAGTAAAGATTCAGCGCAGCTGCCACCTTCCGGTGTGCATACGGCTGTGCCTGAGTCGGATCCGGAAATGACGGCCATGCTTTCCCGGGCAGCCGCGAGCATTGGTTTAGAGTGGAGGCCTCCACCCTGTCCCGAGCGCTCGCGGCTGGACGATTGGTTTTTGGGTAAGGCTGCCGACCCCCGTGGTCCACGGCAAACCCCAATACCATTCTTCCCGGATGTGCATGATGAGATCTCGAAGTCCTGGAAGACCCCCCTGTCTTCCCGGGACCGCTCGCTGATCCCATCCGCCTTTCCTCCCCTCGATGAGGCGGCCGCCCGTGGGTACACTGGGCTTCCCCCGGTTGAACGCTCTGTTGCGATGCAACTGTGTCCTCAGAGTGCTTCTTCTCGGGGCGAGCCTAAGCATCCATCCAAGGCCTGTAGATTTTCGTCGTCTATGGCGGCGAAGTCTTACAGAGCGGCGGGACAGGCGGCTACCTCTCTGCATGCTATGGCCACTCTGCAGGTCTACCAGGCCCAGATGCTCAGAAACATGCACGAGGGCAGGACAGACCCAGGGCTCTTCAATGAGCTGCGTGCCGCAACCGATCTCGCTCTCCGGGCGACGAAGGTAGCCGCGCGCTCCCTGGGTTTGGTGATGTCCACCGCGGTGGTCCAGGAGAGACACCTATGGCTGAACCTGGCTGACATGCGGGATTCCGAGCGGACTCGTCTGCTCGATGCGCCCCTGTCCCAGGCCGGCCTCTTCGGCGGCGCAGTTGAGGACTTTGCCCAACAGTTCTCAACTGCACAGAAACAGACTGAGGCCATCAAACATATTCTGCCCCGCCGACCCGCTGCTGCCTCGTCGTCGGTCGGGCAGACGCCTCAGCCTGTTTCCCGCCGAGGGCGCCCTCCTAAAGCTCCCGCCCCTCCCGCTAGGCCAAAGCAGCAGCCTTCACCCAGGCCGACGCGCGGAGGAAGCCGCAGGATGCCGCAGGAAGGCACCCCAGCCCTCTCCAGCCCCGCCCCCCGCCAAGCGCCGGGCCAAGCGGCGCTCCTGAGACGGGCTGCTCAGGGATGATGTTTGTTTCACAGGAGATGGTAGCAGGGCCACTCCTTCCCCCGGTGGAGGGCCGGGGGAGAATCTTTTGTTCTCCACTCCCCGCTGCTCACCCACGGGTGGGCAGCACCCTAATGTGGTTAAAGACAGAAACAAACCTCTCACCCCTGAGCACACAGAGTTCTCGGACGACCCAGAGCGCCGCCCACCAGCCGTGCTCTCCTCGTCCCCCTCTGTCCCAGAGTCGGTTGACACGGCGTGCCGCCCACGGGCCGTTTCGTCCCTGTCCCACTCTGTCGCCAGACCCCTGGCAGAGCAGGCCCCCGTGGAACGCTGGTCCTTCCCTGGCCTCCTCTGTCAGGGCGCGGAGCTTAACTGCGCCCCCACACCGGATCGCTATGCCGTCCACGTCCGGGCCAGTTACTCCGCTTCGCTGCCCCTCCGGGGGGACGCCGGTGGTCCGCATGACCCCGCTGGTTCAGTTCCTAGAAGCCTGGTTAGAGCTTCCCCAACTGTCTCGCTGGGTCGCCCGCACCATCCGGTTCGGCTATGCGATTCAGTTCGCACGGTCTCCTCCCCGATACAGGGGAGTCCGCTCCACTTTGGTCGGTGGCAACACCCCGATCATGCGAGCAGAGATTGCCACTCTGCTGGCGAAGGGTGCAATCGAGACTGTCCCTCCAGCCGAGATGAGGTCCGGCTTCTACAGCCCTTACTTCATTGTCCCCAAGAAAACCGGTGGGTTACGACCAATCCTGGACCTGCGAGTATTGAATCGCTCCCTTTACAGGATGCCGTTCAAAATGCTCACCGCCAAACGCATTTTCGAGTGTGTGCGGCCCCAGGATTGGTTTGCAGCGATCGACCTGAAGGACGCCTACTTTCATGTCTCCATTCTCCCTCGTCACAGACCGTTCCTCCGGTTTGCTTTCGAGGGACAGGCATATCAGTACGCGGTTCTCCCGTTCGGGCTAGCCCTGTCCCCTCGCGTCTTCACGAAGGTCGTCGAGGCAGCCCTTGTTCCCCTTCGGGTTCACGGGGTTCGCTTCCTGAACTATCTCGACGACTGGCTGATTATAGCTCACTCTCGAGACCAGGTTTGCGAACACAGGGACCTTGTGCTCCGGCACTTAGCCCGTCTGGGCCTTCGGGTCAACTGGGAGAAGAGCAAACTTTGCCCCGTGCAGAGGATCTCTTTTCTCGGTATGGACATCGACTCGGTCGCCATGTCCGCGCAGCTTACGAGCGAGCGCGCGCAGTCACTGCTGACTTGTCTGAGACAAATACAGGGCAAGAAAGCGGTTCCACTGAAACATTTTCAGAGGCTCCTGGGGCATATGGCATCTGCAGCCGCGGTCACGCCGCTCGGATTGCTTCATATGAGACCGCTTCAGCTTTGGCTTCGCGACCGAGTCCCGAGGTGGGCATGGCAACAAGGCAAGCTCCGAGTTCCAGTGACTTCTAGCTGCCGTCAGACCTTCACCCCGTGGTTGAACCTCAGTTTTCTCAGGGCTGGTGTCCCCCTGGAACGAGCGTCGAGGCATGTTGTTGTCTCAACAGATGCCTCCACCACGGGCTGGGGCGCCATGTGCAATGGTCATGCTGCCGCGGGCTCCTGGACAGGACCCCAGCGCCTATGGCATGTGAATTGCCTCGAGTTGCTGGCAGTACGCCTTGCTCTGCACCGCTTCCGAGCGCTGCTCATGGGTCAACACGTACTAGTCCGATCAGACAATACCGCCACAGTAGCGTACATCAACCATCAAGGTGGTCTACGCTCCCGCCGTATGTCGCAACTCGCTCGCCACTGGATACGTGCGATATTCTGCTCAGGTGAGCTTCTCCGAAAGCCCTGAGTTCCTCCAGCACCCCTGATGCTAGCGCCAGTGTCTATTGCCTGGGCGTCGGCTAGGTGCCTCCGTGTGCATGGTCCCTCCCTTGAGCTACCCCCACACGTGTATTTCCACTGTAAGCCTCTTTGAGCATGTGTCTTTCCCTCGGCAAGCCACCTTGCCACCCCTGAGGTTGAAATATTCCACCTGCGGCTGGACACCTCAGAGTTTCCCCATATGTTACTATCAGGTCATATGTGTATTTTCAAATGCCCCCCCCCACTGGGTTGGTGATAATGGTGATAGTCCTTCGTCCTAATATCTCGAGGGCTCAGATTTTTCGCAGGGCGCTGGAAGACAGCTGTGAAGGTGGCGTGATTTGACTGGTAACCCCATTCGTCGTCATCCGACGTAACTCGGAGTGACAACGAAAGGGAACGTCTCGGTTACGTATGTAACCCTCGTTCCCTGAGTAGGGAACGGAGACGTTACGTCTTCCTGCCACTTCCGCTGTTTCGCGGGGATCGCCCGAGTTCAGTCTTGGCTCCTCAGCGAGAAAACATAACTGCATGTTGCCAGCGTCCTCCTTTTATACCCACGAGGTGGGGCGGAGTTACGTCATGCAAATTCCGCAGACCCATGGCATTTCTTTGCCATTGGCTCGTTTTGTAATACTCGAAGCTGATAGGCTTTCTAAGCGAAACCCCATTCGTCGTCATCCGACGTAACGTCTCCGTTCCCTACTCAGGGAACGAGGGTTACATACGTAACCGAGACGTTTCTATACGGATCCACTGCTCTATTATGAAGATGCTAGGAGGTGAAGGGGTTAAAACAAGTAAAAAAAAAATCTAAAAATGAGATCAGAAAATGAAACTCTTTTCTGTCAGGTTTGGGGTTGAAACCCATTTTCAAATGTTTGCGTTTTCAGCCACCCAAAACGCCATTGTTGTGTATGTTGTCAAAACGCATTCAAAGTTTTTAATTTCTAGTTGAAAACGGTGTTGTGTAAAAGAGCCCCTAAATAGGGAGCAAACAAGGCAGGTAACGAGGGAGGACAGGTGGGGCCAAGGAACAAGATGACTCTCAGGCTATGTTTACACGGAAACGATCTGAAGAGAAAACGCAAAAGTGGTGTTGCGTTATCACTTTTTATTCTGCGTTTAGACGAGCGTTATGGGGGGGGGGGGGAATCCGGGTGCATATGGGGACGCAAAAGTGTGTGAAATTCTATGTAGTATGCACTCCAGGCGGCTAGGTGGCAATGTGAAGCACTGACACACAATAACACCAATATCTGAGAATATTTTGTACAACTGCTGAAAAGACTCTTGTACGTTTATCAGAGCTGCTAGGGCAACTTGAAGGTCCGACGTATGGAAATAATCCGACATGTTGGTTATTTTCCTGTACTGGCGCATGCCTGTGATGTAAACGTGTACGCGACGAGAGCCACCGTGAGCAGATTTGTGTTTTTATCGTTTAGACGGGAACGCGACGTTGGAGTGTTTTTTTAAGATTTCCACTCTGGAGGGTGGTTTCACTCTTTTGGGTTTTTAAGCCCCAGAAACGTCGTCGCCGTGTAAACGAAAGGCACATCTGATAAAATATCTGCACGTTTTTATCCGCGAGCATTCTCGTGTAAACAGGGCCTCAGGTAACAAGATGAGCACAAAAGCAGGAGCACATGGCCAGCGAACCCAATCACAAGCCATGTGCTCAAACAAAACTAGACACAAACATGCAGTTGACGAGAACACACATAAGCCATGTGTTCACACAAAACACGACAACATGAAAGCACGCAGCCAGTGAAAAACACCTGCCTCATGCTACACGCCACAAGACAAAACATGAAAACTACACAGAATACAACATCACACGCAGATAGAAGAGCATTCGGAGTGAACTCGTAACCGCATGCTCACACCACAAGACAGAGTGCACGAGAATGAACAAATATTCCATGCGCTCACAACAGACAACAAACACACGGAGCATGAAGGTACGAATCCTGACACAGCACCGAAACCAGACTAGACCAAAGTGCCGGACACAACACCACGCCCCACACACAAGCCAACTCATGTAGATAGAACAGCGCATGACTCCAGTGCGCTCAAAACCATGAAGACAAGACGATAGCAGAGCTCTGTCACCAACTCAAGAATAAACAAACCGAAGTGACAGAACCCTGACAGTTTCCCTTTGAGTTAAGTTTATTTTTCTTACCGTATTGGCAGATATTTTTTTCTTGCAGCTTGAACGTACTTAATTTTGATACATTTGTCAGAACACTAGACCTAATGTATGTTGATTTAGGAAAGTTCACATATTTTTTTGGGACATCTATGAGAACACGGTCAAGGGAGGCAAGAGAAGGAAAACAAATGTTAGAAATGGAAACTGGCATATGTACACCCATCAAAATAAGCTATTCAAATCAGTTCATTTCAATTGATTAATCATTTGTTTCCATGCATTCATGGAAAATAAATCAGTCCGATGTTTATTTTTCTGCCTCAAAGAGCCTAAAAATCATAACTCATTCATTCATGCATGTTTAATATACAATCGGTCCAAGCCTGAAACCAATCATCAGTCATTCCTTCCTAAATTTGAGCAAATTAATTCTAAAAGCCAAAGAAACTACATAAAGGCTTACAAAACACCCTCCTTTCAAACTGAGGGTGTTAAATATCTCACTTTTTGTACTGCTCTTTAACCCAGCACAAAAGTAAAGGTGAGGACAAGTTGTGTCTTTGTGTTTTCACGCCTGATTCATTTTTCACGCTTTCATGGGTTGTTTGCTCTAAGAGCAATGCCTAGACAAAACCAGAAGAGAGACGGTTTTTGTATCACAGGCCAGCAAACACAAAATCTCACGATAATGTCTTTGAAAGCAAGGACATTTAAGCACTTCACATCTATAAAAACATCTATATTAAGAGTTTCATCAGCACTCTTGTATGCTTTTGCTATTTTTCTGCTCAAGTCGTGTTTGGGTTTGTTGGGATGCAAGACTGACCCGGGAAGGAAAAACAAAATTCCCATTTCAAAGCAGTTCCCCTGCTGTTCTGATCCAGGCTGCAGATTAGCAAGCTGTGGTCTGAACTGGGCGATAGTCATCACAGGATCTCTGAGTGCTAAAATATACATTAGAATGATAAAGCAAACTTATACACATGTGCGCAGATCATGCTACTCTATGACGGGTGGGATCTGACCTCAGTCATGCGTTGGAGAAAGAGGAATGTCTGATCCCTTACAGATTTGACTTTGGCCTTCAGAGATCTGGTGGTTATTTCAAACATGATGGTGCAGAAAAGAGAAGATGAGGGAGAGTATTTTATAATGAAGACAAAACTATAGATTCTAGAAACTAACTTTGGATACAATGTTTCCACTTTAGACAATTAGACAAAGTAACTTTGCAAATACATGTCAACTAACTCTCATTAGAGTATTAGTAGACTGTAATAGACTTTTAGGTTAGGGTTTAGGTTTGTAGAATAAGTTGACGTACTTCTTGGTTGTCACAGTTATATAAAATGTTTACTTTTTTGTAACTGAAGGAAATTATGCAATAAGTGTTGTACATAAAATGCATTTTGAGATAGCTAAATCAATATTATTTGGTATTTTAAATGTTAATAAGATGTTTGTTTTATCAATTTAACAGATTATGATGACATTGCTGTTTTATTGAAATAGTTGGATATATAACCAAGCAAGAAACTGGCCTACTTTTCATACTAACATATTTAATAATGTTGACAACAAAAACGTGGCATGTGTGCCTTTTCAAAAATGCTTTTAAAAAGTCCTGAAATGCCAAGTGTGGCTTGTTGCTGGGAATTCTACTTACAAGACATCCAGTTCCCTTGTAGAAAGGGATATATTTTTGTCGGCTTGTCTGTGAATTGCTAGAAGAATGCCTTTCATTGGCACTGAAATTGCATTAGGGATGTCAGATCTAACATTATAGCCAGAACATGGTCTGTTCACATATGGAAATGACACTCCAGGGATGGCGTTTTTTTTTTTGTTGTAGAAATGGCCAGAGTGGGTCACGACAGCCGATATTTGAGACTGAAAGCGGTGTTTCTCATGGTCCTCAGCACCCACATGCTGATTCAGTTAGGCTTTTAGGAGGGCTCACGGTGGGGGCAGTCTCAGCGGTCTCAGACCCGTCCCCGGCAGCTGTTGCTCGTCTTCGCCAGGCCTGCTTCTCCAGATGTGCAGACATTTGGCTGCCTGCCTCGCACGTGAGCGGGAGAACGACTGCAATGATCGAGGGATGCGTGGATGGAAGAAATGGTTTCCCAGGGTCCAGTATCATGCTTAGACCAGCTGTCCATCTAGTGATATAGAGAGGCCTTTATTAGGGTCTTAACAGTAGAACAGGTCTGTTAAATTCTTGGCCTGATGCCTCTGTTTGGATGTACAAGACCCCCTCCATGATATCTGTAATCTTTCAGTATAGACCAAACAGTCTGTATTCATGCCAACTACTTGTTTTATCTCCTTGGTAACATAAACATGTATACACTGTAGAGAGAGAGGGAGAGGGAGAGGGAGAGGGAGAGGGAGAGGGAGAGGGAGAGGGAGAGGGAGAGGGAGGGAGGGAGGGAGGGAGGGAGGGAGGGAGGGAGGGAGGGAGGGAGGGAGAGAGAGAGAGAGAGAGAGGAGAGAGAGAGAGAGAGAGAGAGAGAGAGAGAGAGAGAGAGAGAGAGAGAGAGAGAGAGAGAGAGAGAGAGAGAGAGAGAGAGAGAGAGAGAGAGAGAGAGAGAGAGAGAGAGAGAGAGAGAGAGAGAGAGAGAGAGAGAGAGAGGGAGAGGGAGAGAGGGGGAGAGAGAGAGGGGGAGAGAGAGAGGGAGAGGGAGAGAGGGGGAGAGAGAGAGGGGGAGAGAGAGAGAGAGAGAGAGAGAGAGAGAGAGGGAGAGAGGGGGAGAGAGAGAGAGAGAGAGAGAGAGAGGGAGAGGGAGGGAGAGAGGGGGAGAGAGAGAGAGAGAGAGAGAGAGAGAGGGGGGAGAGAGAGAGAGAGAGAGAGGGAGAGGGAGAGGGAGAGGGAGAGGGAGAGAGAGAGGGAGAGAGAGAGAGAGAGATTTTTTTGATTTTTCAAAATTACTTTTATTACAATGAAAATACTAACCATTAAAACATTTTTTCAGTTAATTAATTTTTAAATGAGTAATTATACAAAACACAACTCTCTGTTTACAACTGAACATAAGGCTTCTCTGTAACACCATATAGATTCAAACTTCAATAAATTGTTCATTGCTTTATAAAATTGAAAATCAACAACAATTCTAGATTTCACCATTACTTTAAAAACCCGTACCACATCACTATCATTCCTTTGTTCTATATGATTTCTTCTACTAATGTATATGGCCATTTTTGCTGTTCCAAGTACAAAGTTTAACAGCTGACATTCACCACTTCTACTTCTCACATATTTAAAACCACAAATTAAAATCTGCACAGAAAACACTTCATTAAAACAATTAAAATTTGTTTTTAACATGTAGAACAATGGCTTCAGTCTCTCTTTTAGAACAAAAAGGGCAATCATGACTTGATTCAGAATTTAAAATAGAGACGAAAGCATTGACTGGGATTGTTCCATGTAGAACCCTCCAATGAATGTCAGCTGTTTTTTTGGTTAATGGTGGCTTATATAGCGCTCTCCACTCTGGTCTAACACTTTCATCCAAACTCAAAACATCACGCCAAGGTGTGTCAATTTTTTTGATGTAAACCCTTTTTGTTAAAAAACTTTACACATGCCTTATATAGCTGTTTACCATTAACATCATTCAAAACTAAACACATGCTCTTCAGTTGTAGGAATATTTGTAGGAGTCATTGTCCGAACAGATTTCATCTTCAAACAAGCAGTCACTTCCTCAGCATTGGCAAGTTCAGGCCCCACCAAAGTTACAAGTTTTTTTTTTAAAGTTGTGATTCCAGCTTGAGTAAGAAGTTCAGTGAATGTGCTGCTTGTGCTCATTACATCCAGTCTCGCACCATTTATCAGGGGTTCTTCCAACAACCAAAATAAGGAGTTTGTACTTTCAGACTTCTTCACATTAAAACAACTCCAAACTTTAAAAAGATTTTTATAGAAAACAGGTAAACATGAAGTGTCAATCTTTTTAGGATCCATTAAAAACAAGGATTTGTCGAGGTTCATCTCTTTAACAGATTTCAGAATAAGACTGGTTACTGTTCTCCAACTTGCACTTTCTGAGCTTATTAAAAAACTCTGCAAAAACTTCAATCGAAATGCAGCAATTCTGTTTTGCAGATGGACCAGTCCTTGTCCACCTTCCTCTTTTGGTAAATACAAAATATTTTGTATTACCCAATGTAATTTGTCCCAAAAGAAATCAATCAAAGTTGATTGTATCTTTGCCAACAAATAAATTGGTGGATCGACACAAGCCAACCGATGCCACAGAAATGATGCAACCAAGTTATTTATTATAATCACCCTTCCTCTATAAGACATAGTTGATTTCAGCCACTTCCACCTATCCAACCGTCCTTTTATCTTCTCAAAGACTCCTTCCCAGTTCTTCTGCACAGTAGCTTCATCACCCAGATGCACTCCCAGATATTTAAAACCAGTTTTATTCCATATCAAACCACCTGGTAGATCTGGCGTTTTTTCTTTCCATTTTCCCAGCAACACCGCATCAGTTTTTTTCCAATTAATTTTTGCAGAAGAAATAGATTCAAATTCATTGGCAACTCTTATTAAACTTTGTATATCTATATGGCCTTCAATCATTACAACAATGTCATCAGCATACGCTGATAACTTAATTGCATTATTACATTTTGGAATTTCTCAACCAATAAGCTCTTTTCTTAATTTATGTAAAAAAGGTGCATACAGCATTCCGGACAAAGAACAACCCTGTCTGATCCCGCGATTAACCTTAAAAGGAGCGCATAAGCCACCATTAAACTTCAACACACCCTCAATATCATTGTACAAAGTTTTGATTTTATCACTAAAAATAGAATTAAAACCGAAAGCTTTCATAACTTTCCATAAATAATCATGTTCAACACGATCAAAAGCTTTCTCTTGATCGATGGAAATCAAGCCTGCATTTAAACCAAATATTTTGACTACTTCAAAAATGTCTCTAATTAATGAAATATTATCAAATATTGACCTGCCAGGGATGCAATAAGACTGATATGGGTGTATAACCTCTTCTAAAACCTTTCCAAGTCTAGTTGCCAACACCTTCGAAAGAACTTTATAATCAGAACACAACAAAGAGACAGGTCGCCAACTTGTAATATGAGTTAAATCACCTTTTTTTGGTAAAAGAGTGAGAACTGCTCTTCGACAGCTTAAAGGTAGACATCCTTCAGTTAAGCTATTATTCAAAACTTCCAATAAATGCTCTCCTATTATATTCCAATAAGACTTATAAAACTCAATTGGAAGTCTCTTTTGGAAGTTCTTTTCTAACCCAAAGAAAAATTTGGATGGAGCATCCATCTCATTTGAGTTTTGAAACCGTGATCTTATTAATGCTCCTTGGGCTTTTAACCCCAACAGATCAGATAAAGCAGACTTTTTATGTTTAAAATCATCAATAAGGTCTTGATTTCCAGTTTGTGTTGAACTTTGAAGTCTTAAAACTTCAGCTTCTAAAATCTGAACAGATCTAGTCAATTCTTTAGTAAAATTCAGGGTGTATTGTTGACATAGTTGTTTTATTCGAACTTTTCCAAACTCCCACCAGTTCTTTAAAGATTGAAAGTTATTCTTTTCTCTTCTAAAATTAATCCAAAAACAGTCTAAAATTTCTTTGAACTGGCTATCTTCTAAAAGTGTTGTATTAAGATGCCAATATGCACTATTTGGTTTAACAGAATTCATAGAGATTTCATATCCTATTAAACTATGATCTGAAATACCAACCGGAGAAATAAAACATCTTTTAAAAATATTAAGGTGGTGTTTAAAGGCATATAACTTGTCTAACCTTGCTAATGATAAAAAAATTATCGCGAGCATGCACCCAAGTATATTGTCTAACATCTTTATTAAAATTTCTCCATACATCACTCAAATCATGCGTCTCAATCATTTGAATGAGTCTCCTGCGTGATGGCATATGGGGCTCAATATGATTTCTGTCTAAACTGCTTACTGTACAATTGAAATCACCCCCGAAAAACAAGTATTCTTCCCCTTTACACTCTTCCAAAGTTCTACAAAGAGTATCTAAAAAACACATTCTTTGTAGTGACTGACTTGGTGCATAAATACATAAAAAAATAAATACATATTTTTCAAAGTTGGCAATCACTTTTAAAATTCTTCCTTTAATAATCTCCTCCATTTTAACTGAACTGGGAACAAAATTCTTATCAAATAAAATACCAACTCCACCACTAAGGGAAGTATTATGGCTTAAAAAAGATAAACCATTAAATTCTTTGAGCCATTCGACAGCATTTTTATCATCACTATGGGTCTCTTGCATAAAAAAAACATAATTTTTTTTTCTGCCTCATTACCTCATATATTTCCAATCTTTTCCTTACATCTCTGGCTCCATTCACATTTAAAGAGGCAATGCGAAATTCACCCATAGTGTGGAATAAGATTATCCATAGAAAACTGAGTAAGAGACAAGGCCCATGCATCATTAAATTAGGCTTCATTATCGCCATCACTCAGTTGATTTTGAACTTTGGTGACAATTTTTTTAAGACGATACACTTCTTTATCTAAGAAACGTCCTTCATGCATTGAACTCTTAGTCACTTCAACAAATCTTTTAAGATTTGGAAAATAATCAACGACTTGTACACCTCTTAGATTTTTTGTCACTTTTAAAAACATCTTGATTTTCTCAGTGCTAGAGTCGTGGCATGGCCAATCACTCTGAGAACAAACCGAAGCAGAAGAATCAGAAGAATCGCTCTCACTTTCAGCACCTTGTTCAGTTTCACTGGCCTGTGCTTGTTTTTTTCTTACTTGTTTATTTACAATATAATCGCGTCTCATCTTCCTTTTCAATGGTGTTTTAAACAAGCTTTGATCCACTTCCATCAATAAAGCATTATCCTCCACATTTGGACTTTCAGTGATAGAATCAACATCATGCATCTGACTCACTGGAACCGACACCAATTTTTCACTATTCTCATTTGACTCATTTTCCGCCGAATCTAACTGATCAATGTTTTGTTCTTCACCAACATTTTTTTCATTTCTCATTTCGACTGCAGGCTCCTGATTTACCCCAACATCAGTTGAACTTAATTTATCAGCCTCTTTAGAATGAGCCACTTCACGCTGTACACCCGAAGGCCCCGGTTTATTGGCATTCGCATTCACATTGCCGGTCGGACAAGCACGAATCTGATGACCCGTCTTTCCACATCCAAAACACCTCATAGAGTCAGTCGACACAAACACTGTGTAATCAAATTCATCTGTTCTGAATTTTAAATTCAGATCAAGTTCGTTCCCATTGTTTAAAACCATGTAAGTAAACCTTCTAAAGGAAACGACATGTTTCAACAGTTCAGACTTACTACCAATTGCAATCTTCTTAACAGGTGAAACAAGTTTACCAAAACGCGAAAGCTCTCTTACTAGCACTTCATCCTTGATAAACGGTGGAACATTTGACAAAGTCACCTTTTTAGCTGGCGTGGACAGGGGGAGTACAGATGCAAATGAGCCCCGCAATTCAATGCCCTTTCTACTACCTCATTTGCCTTTTCTACCGTGCTCAAAAAAAGTACAATTGCATTGTTCATCTTTGAAGCAGCCAAAACGCATGCATGCCCAATCACATTTCCAACAGCTAAACCACATTCCTCTACACTTCCCGCCGCCACGATTTTAACTCCATGCCGACGCGTGAGGGAATCTAAAACTCCACCTGTATGAGCCGCCATGGTGTATAAAGACACCGGCGTAAAACGCCCTCAAACCAATTTTACCACCCAATTACAACACATACCGTTTTAACAAAAACACACACAAAAAACACATACAACAACAAAAAAAAAAGAAGTTTGAAAAAGAAGCCACAGCGGGCACAAACACCTCGCACTCACCACGTACTCCACACTCTCACCAATCGCTGTGACAGGAAGTAAAGTTCAACAATGGAGATTTAACTATGTATTCCGTAAATTAGTACGACATCCAATCATATATGTTCCGCCTCACGGAGTCTCATTTTAAGGCTGCTCTGTATGGTACTGTAGGGTAGTTTAGATGTAAACTGGTGAGCTTCCCTGTTGTGACATGTTGACTGGGAAATGGATGATGGATTTCTGTGTGTGTGAATTATTACAGTGGTCGATGATCCTGGCGCTGATCGTCTTACTTTTGGTTGTTGTGATTGCTCATGTCAGTGCTCAGATGATAGATCATACTCGGCATGAGAAGGAGAAGCACTATTTGACTGCAAAGGGCAAAAAAGAGTCTTTTCCCACTCTGATGGACCCTCCCTCATTGGAGCTGTCTGTGGTTGTCCCTTCATACAATGAGGAACTCAGATTGCCTGCTATGATGGATGAAGCCATGGAATACCTGGAGAAAAGACAGAATGAGAATCCATTATTCACATATGAAGTTATTGTAGTAGATGATGGCAGCAAAGACAAAACTACAGAGGTTGCCATGAAATACACAAAAAAGTATGGAGCGCAAAAAGTGAGAGTTCTGACGTTGGTGAGGAACCGTGGAAAAGGCGGTGCAGTTAAAATGGGAGCACTAAGCTGTCGTGGGAAGCTTATTCTTATGGCTGATGCTGACGGAGCCACTAAATTTGCTGACATTGAAAAGGTGGAAGAAGCTCTTCAGAGCATCAGTGAGAAGCCTGATAACATGGCGATCTCCTGTGGATCTAGACCTCACCTGGAAGAAGAATCAGTGGCTCATCGGTCCGTGTTCCGAGCGTTTCTGATGTATGGATTCCACTTCTTGGTGTGGTTCTTTTGTGTGAGGGGGATTAAAGACACACAATGTGGATTTAAGCTCTTCACTCGTGAGGCTGCCTTGAAAACTTTCTCCAGCCTGCATGTGGAACGCTGGGCATTTGATGTGGAACTTCTCTTCATTGCTCAGTGTTTTGACATCCCTGTATCAGAAGTGGCTGTTAACTGGACAGAGATTGAAGGGTCAAAGTTGGTGCCGATCTGGAGTTGGCTACAGATGGGCCGGGATCTAGTCTTTATCAGACTGCGTTACTTCACTGGTGCCTGGAGGCTGGAGTCTGAGAGAAAAACTCAGTAGCTTTTGTTACTTCCAGTGTGCTGTTTGTGATCTAACAGGGGCCGATGGTTAAACGCACTGCCCTTTGCCACAAATGAGTGCACGGCGTACGCAATCGGTGAATGGCATTTCATCACCACATGCGCACATGCGCAGAGAGAGAGAGAGAGAGAGAGAGAGAGAGAGAGAGAGAGAGAGAGAGAGAGAGAGAGAGAGAGAGAGAGAGAGAGAGAGAGAGAGAGAGAGAGAGAGAGAGAGAGAGAGAGAGAGAGAGAGAGAGAGAGAGAGAGAGAGAGAGAGAGAGAGAGAGAGAGAGAGAGAGAGAGAGAGAGAGAGAGAGAGAGAGAGAGAGAGAGAGAGAGAGAGAGAGAGAGAGAGAGAGAGAGAGAGAGAGAGAGAGAGAGAGAGAGAGAGAGAGAGAGAGAGAGAGAGAGAGAGAGAGAGAGACAGACACACAGAGTGTGTGTTTACAACAGTTAGCTTGTAAATAAATGTCTTGACGAGCTATTATACACTTTTTGCACCTTACAGTACATCCAATATTTAAGTCATATTTAATCTTTGTAGTGCAAAGCAGCAAGCTCTTTGTACTACTCCTACAATTTCTGATGTATGCATTATATTAAAAGGTTAGTTCACCCGAAAATGAACTCTGTCATCAATTTACTCACTCTCATGTCATTCCAAACCCATAAGACTTTTGTTTAATTTCGTTATTCATTAATGTTTAATGAAATCAGTCTGTCCCTCAATTGAAAGTCTTTTCACCCAAAACTCTTGACACTTCAAAACCTGCATAAGAGTTTGTAAATAAATCCAAATGAATCAAGCAGTTTAATCCAAGACTTCTGAAGAGACATGATCGCTTTATATGATGAACAGATTTAATTTAGGCTTTCATTCACATATTAATATTAATCAGCAAATATACATAGAACACTAAATTAGGTGAAGCTTAACCATATGCATTGTTCTTGCGGAAGCTCAAATATGCTGGAGTGAGCCTTTTTGGTTTTCGTACGTCATTCTTGAGCTTCCATTTTCCAAGTGTATTGCTCTACATTACATGTTGGGAACCAGACAGTTGACTGCACCATTGGCTTCCATAGTACTTTTATTTCCTACTATGGAAGTCAATGGGACCCATCAACTGTTTGGTTACCCATATGAGAAAGAAACTCACACCGGTTTGAAAAATCTTAATTCAGCATTTACAAAAAGTAAATGCTTTTTCAGTTTTGGGTGAACTATCCCTTTAACGACAGAATCTTTAATTTTGATGAACACACCCTTTACAATTTTTTTTATTTTTTTTTTTTTAATGCATGCGTGGTATAAGGTCTATAGGTAAAATTCTCAGGGACTGAAGTAAAACTTTACGGGAACTCTCTCTCTCTACTCAAATGAGTAGAGAACCTTTGGATGATCTACTACATTTGCTGAAATGTGAAGTAGAGTATACTGAATAGGGTAATGTATAAAACAATGTATTTGACCTTTCCTTTCCATGTAACAAATGTAATGGACGTAATATTTCTTTCCCAAGTCATCATCTGACGTTGAGACACAAAATTAGAGACACAAAATTATTTTCATAAAATGAAAATGCAATGCAAATGTGAACCTCTATTCTGCAATAAACGTCATGAAATGAAAACCAATTTAATTTGTTTACTGCCTCCTAGTGGTTCAGTGTGAAACTTGATATTTTCTTTCTTGCAGGGAGGATGCTCGGGGTCTTCATGTGGTGGATGTGACTGCACTGGTGTTAAAGGCGCGAAGGTGAGTATGTTTTCCTCTGCTTCCTGCACATCTCACCTGTTCAGCATATTGTTTCTTTCAGACGTCTTCACTAGCACCTTGACTTAGTAGAAGAGGTCAAATTAGAATTAGGACTTGAGTGTTAAAGTAAAGATAAGAGTAGGGACCAAGCATTATACTAGTTATAAAAAAAGTATATTGTTGAACATTATAATACAGCATGAACTGTACACACCCAGCACAAGAACACAGTGATCACTTGAGTGTGTGCAATTCATTATATTTTTTGTATGTAGTTCATAATGTCAGAGCACTGATCCTACAAAGAAGGATCTGTTGCGCCATCAAGTGGTGCGGTTCTGTTAACAGCATATATTCTGAAACATAAGGTCTGTAGTGAATCTGTATGTGAAGTAATTGAAATCATCACCCTTTGTTCTTCCTTATTAGGGTGAGGTCGGGCTCCCTGGTTTAATGGGCCATATGGGATTTCCTGGATTGCAAGGTCACGAGGGCCCCCCAGGGCCAATGGGACCAAAGGTAAAGTACAATAATGATTTTGAAGTAATTTTAATAGACTATTTGTTATTCGAAAGTTCCCTTTTTTGGAGACTGTGACTAGTACAGTGCAATGGTTCTCAACTGGTTTTGCTTTAGTACCCTCATTTTCGTACAGTGACAAAGTGTCCGGTCGAAATTTCTAAAGTGCAGCACAGCTTCTAAATTGCCTAAAATGTCAGTTTTTTTAGGTGTTGTTTCTAATCTATAAAGTCCTCATACATTCTATGTATGCATACTTGCAATGCTTTGATGGTTCTTTATAGATCCTGCCTACTTGCACGTCACAATTGGTTGATTATGCACAATGCCTTCACACTATTGGTCAAACTACTTTTCTATCATCACCTTCAGCAAGCGGAACAGCAGAGCCATATCACATACACTCGAATTTACAGATTACAGCAAACCCACTTCTCAGAGCTCGCCCCATTCACTGATATTTAAACGGCTCGCTCGCCCAGTATGTGTAAAACTGGCCTAAAAAGTGCAGCACAGCTTCAGGTACATTAGCAAAAGGCTGACTATATCTACATACCCAAATAAAAATGTCAATTTCACAAAAATCCTTTCATCCTGGTTAGGATCACCTGCAAAGCTAACACGTGTCAGTGCCATATAAAGGTGCAAACCATATAGAAGCACACATTACTCCAGCAAAGCACAAAGCCTTAGCCAAAGGAGCTTGTGAGATCAATAAAACACTTTACAACGAGGCTCATTAACATTAGTTAATGCTGACATGCACAGTTGCAAGAACATACAATGAAGAAGAATAGGTTCAGAAAGTCTTTAATAATCCACAAGAATAAACTCAAATCCAGGCAGGCAAACAAACACATTGAATTGACAAACTGGAACATGTGTGAATTTATATATAGATGATAACGTGGTGCACACACCTGAACAGAATGACTAATCAAATTAGTTACTATGACAACAAAAGACTAGCGGGAACTAGAAAAAAGGAAAGAGGAAACAAACAAACTAGAAGTCTATGAAAATTAAATTAAGACAAATAACAGAAAAAGTGTTACAAATGCATTAGGTATCATGAACTAACAATGAACAATACTTATTTTTACATTTATAAATAAAAGTAAATGTTAATTTCTGAATATAATCAATTTGAATATTTAACAAGTTTTGTAAATAGTATATACGGTGTATACCCAGATTAATGGTTAACGCAAAAACTAGAGTTAAAATTTTTATTTCAGTTCTTACCATTAAAATTAATAGTATTCTCATTTTTGAAAAGCACAATAAAGTCACCCTAGGTTTTACAAATGGAAACCAACACTTTGCTATTATAACTATGGACTATTTTAAGGTGAGTTTGCAACAGCAAATATGAATTGCAGTGTTCTTTTAATATGTTTTATGTTTTCTTCCAGGGAGATACAGGGGAGCCAGGAGCTCCAGGAATGAAAGGAAGCAGAGTAAGTGTCTGCACTTGTTTTGTAAAAAATATTGTCATATTTTGTAAGACTGATAAAAAAAAAAAAAAATGTACATAATAGCAGCACTGCAAAATGTCCTTTTACATCATTATAGCGCATAGATGTTTCTTTTGTAGGGTCCACCCGGAGTGGCAGGTTTCCCAGGACATCCAGGTATTCCAGTAAGTTGAACTGAGAGTCTTTTTTGGAGAAAATTGATCATCATGATTGAATATCATGAATATTTGGAAAACAAAACAATGTTTCTGCATCTCTGTATGTTTCTGCTATTGTTTTGATATTTTACAGGGTCTTCCGGGTCTAGAAGGCGCACCTGGACCGCATGGAATTCCAGGCTGCAATGGAACCAAGGTACAAAATGTTTGTTGTGTTTTTGATGAGACCTATGATTTTTTTATTTAAAGTGAGTCAATTGGGATGAGCCATCAGTGTCTTCAATTCATATCAAAATCCTCAGTGTGATTGAATAGAGGATTTATTTTGTGTTTTCCAGGGGGAGCGTGGTTTTGACGGAGTTCTAGGTCTTCCAGGACTGCAGGGACCACCAGTATGATTCATTTTTATGTCATGTCATATAACTCTAATATGCCAAATTTATATCAGTGCTTAATAAACTGTGCCATTAGATAAAAATGTACATCTTGTATAATGTGTTATAACTCATTGTACAATGTTAATCCAGTCCAACAACAGATTCCCGACTGAACAAATATCTTTCTGAATCTTCCTCAGGGTATTCCAGGTTTGAAGGGAGTAAAGGTATGAAACCCATTTTAAAGGAATATGGTCATATTTACAGAAATGTGTTCTTAAAAGGGGTTATTAACAAGTGACAATAAATCAGTACTGCATGAATAGAGAAAACAGAGAAAAAGGGATGTTTTGTTCCCTTTTGCCAATAACTTCGTCTGTGAGTGGGAATACAAAAATGCAGTTCTATCTGTAGGTTTAACAAAAGCCCTGGAGCTAAAATTCTGCCGACTTATCCTGACAAATAAACAGGGATATCTGGGTGTAGATAACACAGAGAAAGAGTATGATATATTACTAATGACATTGTAACTATATAAAGGTTTATAAGCACAACATAAATCATGAAGAGTGCCTAATTCAACTCTAACCATGGTAAAATTACTATTACGTATAGCCTCGAGTGCCAACCCGATATCACGGCAATTTGTACGTCGAGGGAGTTTGTATGAATTTATACGATTTTTGCTAAATCGTACTTATTTTACGAGTTGCCCAATTCGTATGAAGTAAGGTCGTATGTATTCGAGCAAATTCGCCACCTCGTACTCACTCATTCGAATTGGTTGTGAGATAGCGTTGGTCAAGCAGTATATTTCATTAGTCATTGATGTGTGTCTTGAAAATGGTGTAGTGAATTTTCTTTGGAATATTTCACTCTCATAGGGAGATCCAGGTGGTGTTATTGGAGTACCCATCCCTCAAAAAGGAGACAGGGGCTTGCCAGGATCACCCGGTTCACCAGTACGGATTTTTATTTCAATGCCCCTTTTTGTGTTCATATTGAAAATTTGCATTTACCATTTATATATTATTGCCTGTTGAATGCTTTAACATTTCTCATTACATTTATCTGATTCTCTTTTCATTTTGTAGGGGCAAAAAGGATACCCTGGACAACAAGGGCCACTCGGCCCACCTGGACCAATTGGACCTCCTGTGAGTCTAAAGTTAAAATCTCTAAAACAAATTATAGACTAAAACATAATTAACTGACACCAGTGAACTCTCACCTGAATCTCACACCATACCATTTTTCTTTGAAGGGAAGGCCTGGTGAAACTGGTCAAAAGGGAGAGCCGGTAACATCTGAAATCTGTTTGCATAGATGATAATGTTTGTGTCTAGAGTTGAAGTGAAATGACTAGAGGCTGTCTTACCCGTTCTTGTTGCAGGGTGACAAGCTGACATTTATTGGTGAGAAAGGAGAAAAGGTGAGTTCTGGGAATCTATTGGCTCTTGCAGCATGTCCTTCATAGGTTGTAACAAATTTTGCCTTAGAAGGATACATTTGTGTGCTTCTTACTATTGAACATGACTTGAAGTTGACAATATAAAACAAACAATCATAAGAATCAAACTCTGTACCCCATTTGTCAGATAACACCCCCATCTATTGCATTTTCAAAGCTGATCAGCATCTATGCTGTTTTAGTCTCACTCATTATCATGCTCATCCCTGTTTCTCTTTTCAGGGACAACAAGGTTTAACCGGTCCCCCCGGTCCACCAGGGAGACAAGATGAATTTGAAAGCCCTGGCACAACAATTTATACTCCTGGACCAATGGTATGATGTCATCAAATCCCCTATGAAATGTATACATTTTTGTGTGGCTTAGGTGTCCAAATATTTTGGGGGGCTACTTTTTTTTTAAAATTTAAGTTACACTGCTAAGTGTTCCTTGTGCCTTGCATGTTTTCTAGGGTGAAACAGGCTCTAAAGGAGACAAAGGAGAAAGAGTAAGTGACAGCAGTAACTCTTTAAACAAATACAGTTGGATTGTACAGAATCAATTTTATAATTATACATATATTATAAAATGTGTTATTGTATATTTGTATAATATTTATATGTATTATAATATTATGCAATTTTATAATTATATTGCATAATTTGTATATATTTGCATATTTGACTTGTAAAACAAAACTTAACCTTGTGATGTTGTTTGAATCTTTGAATTTATGAGTTTGTCTACAAGTTTTAAGGAATAGTAATAAATATTAATTTACCCTTTGCTCTCTGCACCAAGGGTTTTTGTGCACCATATCAACCTGGAATCAAAGGTGAACAAGGACCACCAGGACCAATAGTAAGTGACTTACTTCTGTACAAGAACACAACTAAATGCTTACTTGCATAATACATTAATCATAACTCACTCAGCTTTAACAGTGGGGTCCACATTTCTTAGACCAATAGCAAAAATGTGTCATCTTGTGCTTTAATAATTTAATAGTGTTTTTTTATAATTATAAATTATATTATTAGAATAAGTAGATTAAAAATATTTTTTTTAAAAACTCAAATTTAGTTTGTATCTATTTTGCTTTAATGACAGCAGCACTTGAGCTGCATGAACTCAACAAGTTTGTTTAAAACCTGATGATCATGATTTAAAAAAGATCCAGAGACCATTGAAGCAAGAACATCTGACCATCTGTATAAAGAGTCACAATAATCAATCTTAAATAATTGTATTCATTTATACCATAAAGTAAAATAAAACATTGTTAATTTACAGGCTTTGAATCTCAGACTTTCCTCCACTGTACATCTTGTTTTGTATTAGTTGTGATTGTATGATTTTTGTGATTGTGTAATTGCATGATGTAAATATTATTGTTGAACTTTTCATCATAGGAGAGTGTTTTATTTATTATGTGAAATCTGAGCTTCACTTTATTTTTTCAAAGGGGAAACCAGGCAAAGATGGACAGAGTGGAGAAAAGGTATGGTGATCTTGGACAATGACTTGAGCAGTGCAGTTATCTATTGCCAGCTGTTATTTCAGATTTGATAATGGTTAATTGTACTCTCTTATTTCAAATACTTAAATCACATTGAATGAGATTATCTTTGAAACCCTTTGTTTTTGATAGGGGAGAAGTGGCCCTCCTGGTAATTCTGGGTATGATGGCTTAAAGGTAAGAAATCCCATCTTGGAGGGCCATGCTGTAACTCTAGACATAAAATGCATTTTATTTTTTTAATTTCAATTATGACTTTGGTTAATGTTAGGGTGACAAAGGAGAAAAAGGACCACCAGGACATGTAAGTGATTCCAAAATACACACACTAATTCCACACCTAATTCACTTAGAACAATGTTATGGACTGGTAGTTACTAATGATACTAACTATCTTACAGGGTTTTGGTCGTCCTGGCCCTCCTGGCCCTCCTGGTCCCCCCGGAGCAGAAGGAGAGACAGGTGATGTCTGCTTGACATATTGTCCTTATGCGGTTGTCCTGTCAAATTGTACAGTCTTTTATCAGTTCATCTGTTTTCTTCATTCATCAGGTTATCCGGGAGAGCGTGGATATCCTGGTCCCCCAGGTGAGAGAAGCACACTTTGATAAAGTGTTATGTAGAATTAGGCTGGTAAAATGTAGTACAATAGTTCAAAGTAATGATGATGGTTTCCCTTATGTCCATGGTTGAATGCAGGCAGATATATTGAGGGTCCTGCTGGACCTCCTGGCCTTCCTGGAGAGATTGGCCAGAAGGGAGATAAAGGAGCTGATGGAGTGTCTCTTAAAGGCCCAAACGGAACTCATGGACAACCCGGCCCACCCGGCCCACCAGGGCCGATCAGTAAGAACATCTTAAATATAAATTAAGTTTTTGTCATGCTGTGATAATAACTCAAAAACCTCATGGAAAGAATGGAGTGATTATGTAATTTCTGGTAAGAGGCTAATAGTAATAAGACACAATGTGCAAAGATGATTGTGTGGTTCATTTGATTGTCCATTCCAAAATGTCATTGGCATTAATCTTGTTTATTTTAGATGAAGACTGTAATATTGAAAAAGGACCTCCAGGCCCTCCGGGACCTGCAGGGTTGCAAGGAGAAGTGGGACAGAAAGGTGAGGCTGTAATTCAGCCATCCATTTGTTCACTGTAGTTTCAGTTTCCTCAAAATTGGTTCTGAGTTTTTCTACTCTTTCAGGTAATCAAGGCGACAAATGCACAGAGTGCACTGTTTCCGGAGCCCCAGGTATACCTGGTCTCCAGGGGCCAAAGGGTCAGCAAGGTGAGAAGCAATGAGCAAGACTTTGTTTTGGTATGTTTGGACTTTCTGAGATTATTCTTGCATGATGCTGGATGTTTTCATTTTAGGTTTTCCTGGACAAGTAGGGAGTAAAGGAGAGAAGGGTGTGCCAGGACCTTTTGGGCCTGCTGGAAATCCTGTACGTACAATTTATATTGTTATATAACATTTCTAACTTAGTATTTCAAAGTCCATTTTGTGGCACCAAAAACATTGGATTGGATACAAACTCAATTGGTAGTGCACTGTGACCATTTTAAATGTGGAAGTAAACACTAATAAATCCTGTCTGCACAAACCTTACCTTTCTTCTTGTATTTCCTTGGACTTTAGGGTCAAGATGGCTCTCCAGGTTTAATGGGTGCCCCTGGCGCTCAGGGTGAACCTGGTGATGTCTTTGTGGCTCCAGGGTTAAAAGGAGATAAGGGTGTTCCTGGTACTACTGGAGATAGAGGATTCCCAGGGGTTGATGGACTCCCAGGAAGAGATGGCCGACCAGGGCAATCTGGAGCCAAGGGAGAGCCTGTGAGTTCAAAGATCTCACTAAAAAGACTTATAGCTGAACTCACTTTTGCATTTAATTCACAGTGCATCTAAACCCCAATGTCTATTCTGCAGTGTGTTCCTAACCATATACGATATTTAGATTCATAAATATTTTCTATGATTAGGCTAGAGTTGGTATTAAGGGTGATCGTGGCCCCGATGGAGATGATGGTACCACCGGCCCTCCGGGTGAGAGAGGTCCCCCAGGTATCCCAGGTGTAGGACAGCCAGGTGAACCTGGTGAAAAAGGTTCTTCAGGGTTGCCTGGTGCACCGGGAAAGCCAGGATTTCCAGGTCATTGATTTAGAGTAATACATTTGCTTATCCACTGGTTGTAAATGCTATGCTCTTTAAAATAACCATAATCCCAAATATCTTTATAGGAAGTAAAGGTGATCCTGGTAAAGTAATAAGTTTACCTGGACCTCAGGGTGCCCCAGGAGCTCGTGGAGAGACTGGCAGACCTGGTCTTCAAGGTAAATTCAGGTTATGCTAATGTTTCATATTGCTTGAAAAGCGCACTCAGTGGTGTGATGCAGAGCTGGCTGTGTTCACGTCTTTTTCACGTTGTCACCCAGGTGATAGAGGTATTCAAGGTGAACGTGGAGGTCAAGGATTCCCAGGAAACAAAGGTGACCCTGGGCTACCAGGAATTGGACTTCCTGGGCCCCCAGGGCCAAAAGGTAATCTACAAGTACCAGACTGTAACAGTCAAATTAAAAGTTTAAAGGAGAAATGTGCTAAAGCACTGCACCTTTAACTTTTAAACTCTAAATGTGTTTATTGATAACAACAGCTACAGTGGAAAATAAGTGATATATAGATTTAGGCTGGACATACTTTATGATCAAGATCATTATACTCTGCAAAAAAAGAAAAGAAAAAGAAATTGAACTATTCATATTTTGGGAATGCACATTTTAGTCCCAATTACTTTTGCATAAATGAGTGTCAAATTTTGTTTCAGTTCTAATCTGTAATGTTTTCTAACTATCTATCTTTCCCTCTGCTAGGATACTCTGGGATTCCAGGTCCCAATGGAATTCCAGGAGAGCCTGGTCAACCAGGCCAGAATGGCTTACCTGGTCGTGCAGGGACACCTGGGCAAAAAGTATGATGGTGGCTGCCATGTAGATTTTGATGTATAATATTTTATTGAAATGGGTGAGAAATTGTCACTTTGTCATTGACTTTGATCTGTATCGTATACAGGGTGAACCTGGCAGGGGTCTTCCTGGTCCCAAGGGTGCCATAGGTCTGCAAGGAGAGTCAGGATTTCCAGGGGAAAAGGGTAATCCTGGAATGGCAGGGGTTCCTGGAACTGAGGGGCGTATTGGGCAACCTGGACCTCAAGGAATCAAAGGTACAGTTATATGTTGGTTTCACATAATGCTTTTGAATTGATTATTTACCAGATGTTCAAAATGTACTTTGAGAAGTGACAAAGGAATTTTTAGCAGATACTTTTGTTCCTTGTAACTGATTTTGGAAGTTAAAGGTATAGCGGAGGATTTTCTTTTTCCGAGTGGGTAGCCTATACTATTGGTCCACCTAAGTGTCAATCATTCTGGTAATATGTTTACGTAAGGCCGTCGTACGTGCTCGTCCCTATATAGTTTTCGCTTTCTGCGCATGCGCACTTTCAGGTGTATTATGTGTGATGAGTTACGGTTTCAGCCATTCCTTTGAAAATGGCTGAGGGTCGAAAGAGAAAAAAAATATACGAAGTATATGATAAGAAGAGAAAGGCCGCAGAATATAGAAACAAGACCAGAGTGATTTTGGGTGAATATTTCACATGCTGGCGTGCGCTAAAAGCACAGGTTGGGCTTCCCACTGATGCCGCAGTCGCGAAGATTCTACTAGACAGGTAAAGTTTGTCATGCTATTTGGAGAAATCCATTTAAAATCACTGCTAGTAAAAGTTAATGTAAGCTATGATTAGCGATGCTAATAGGCGTTCCCTCTCGGGAGCAAAAAGAGTGTTGCGCATGTGCATTTTTTAAAAAATTGGAGAGGGCGGGTCTTCCCTAAAATTCGGAAAGATCCTCCGCTATACCTTCAAGAAGATCATGGAAAGTGATGAGTGTACACAAATGTGACAATGTGAAACAAAAAAATCCTCATGGTTTCATTGATGCCTTTCTAAAAAAAGGAAAAGGTTCCCTTTCGAGGGATTCCAACACTGCATGATTTTGTTGATGCTATGGGAATGCTTCAGCGGAACTGTTGTCTAAAGCATGTGTGAAATCTTGCCAATCCCATTGGCCACGGCAGTCTATAAAAGGGTGCCCACATTAAACATCATCAGCTTCTTTATCTTCAGGAAGCTGCTTTGTTTGTGTGTGCATGTGAAAATATATGTGGTTGTTTGTCCATTCAATGCTTAGTTGGAGATAATGGCAAGCTCTAGGCCTGTCACGATTATGAAATAACCGCCTGATTGCGGTTATTTGATCTAATTGAGATTATTTTTGTCAACCACAATTATTGAGCTCTTTTAGAAGGCAAAAGAGACATAGACACGGGGTCCCCCCACGGTCGAAATCACTCTCGAATTCACTCTTCTTTTTCGGAGGGTAGTTTTCTTTGTAGTTGGTGCCCTACACGGAATGCATACTATGCGTATAGGGAGTAGGGGTTGCAATCACAGGGTACCTCACGATACGATATGATACAGTACGCAATACATGGCTCACGACACCAATAATATCACAATACAGCAATTCTGCGATAATCTATACATTGCTAGACAATCCTATAATTATACAGTACATCACGATATCTGTCTAACTATGAAAATATAATGCCAGTGAAAAGGTTAAGTGCAGGTTTTCTATCTTTATTTAACTGTTAGAAAACAGCACAAAGTTTTTCAGTCTGTAAATTCAATTGAACATTTTAAGAAAATTAAACATTTTATGCTTATACTTTTTATAATCTTAAACTTTTCTTTTTGTTTAAGCGGACACATTTAACTACTTATCGGCTTGTTTTATATAAACCTGGGAACATCTCAGTGTTTACCAGCTTCCTTAAAATAAACTGGGAATAGTGTTGTCAAAGGTACCAACTAGGGTATTTTAAAATTTTTAAAAATTTGACTACGCCAGTATTACCCCTTAGAATTTTGAGCGCTGTTAAAGGGCACCTATTATGCAAAATTCACTTTTACATGGTGTATGAACATAAATGTGTGTTGGCAGTGTGAGGAAAAGCACCCTATAGAATGATAAAAATCCACCCAGTGTTTTTTTTACAATCTCAATAAATCATAAGCACTGTCTCAGAACGAGCTGTTCTAAGATTCGGTGCAATGTGACGTAGAATTGCGCAAGCCCCACCAACGTGGTTTGATTGACATTGTGGTTTTGGCGTAGACCCAGCCCTCGGTGATCTGTACAACATCCTCCATTGTTTCAACGACAGCCTGTGTTCTGACAGTTTTATGTCACGTATTATTTTTTGCAACAATTTCAAATGTAAATAAATTAAAACCTGTTCTATCTCCCTGCAGCATATATTTTCTTGTTCTGTAGCCATCAATTGAATTCTTGATATCAACAATTGAATTCTTGATATCAACAATTGAATTCTTGATATCAACAATTGAATTCTTGATATCAACAATTGAATTCTTGATATCAAAAAATGTAATTGTTGATATCAACAATTGAATTGTTGATATCAAGAATTTAATTGCTGATATCTGTAATTGTATTTTCACTAGTGAAATGTCACCATAGGCTGCCATTCAAAATCAATTTTTGATATCAAGAATTGATTTTTTACCAGTAGAAATATCATTTTTGATATCAATAATTACATTGTTACTAGTAAAAATGTGAATTCCTGATATCAATAATTCAATTGTCACTAGTTGAAATGTCTATTCTTGATATCAACAATTCAATTGCTACTAGTAAACATTTTCATTTTTGATATCTGAAAATTTATTTCTGATATCAATATAGTTTTAGATATCTAAAATGGCTTTCTTACTAGTAACAATCACATTCATGATATCAGAAATTAACATTGTCACTAGTGAAAATGGAATTATTGATATCAAAAATGAACATTGTTACTAGTAGCAATTCAATTGTGGATATCAAGAATAGACATTTTAACTAGTAACCATTGAATTATTGATATCAAATATAAAGGTTTTTACGAGTAAGAATTGTATTTCTGATATGTGAAATTGGAATTTTAACTAGTAAGAAATCAATTCTTGCCGTTTTAACTTTTATTCATTTCCAGGATATGAATTGTTGATATCAAGAATTCAATTGTTGATATCAAGAATTACATTTTTTGATATCAACAATTTAATTCTTGATATCAACAATTGAATTCTTGATATCAAAAAATGTAATTCTTGATATCAACAATTTAACTGCTGATATCTGTAATTGTACTTTCACTAGTGAAATGTCACCATAGGCTGCCATTCAAAATCAATTGTTGATATCAAGAATAGATTTTTTACTAGTAGAAATAACATTTTTGATATAAATAATTACATTGTTACTAGTATAAATGCGAATTCCTGATATCAATAATTAAATTGTCACTAGTTGAAATGTCTATTCTTGATATCAACAATTTAATTGCTACTAGTAAAAATATAAATTTTTGATATCTGAAAATGTATTTCTGATATCAATATAGTTTTAGATATCTAAAATGGCTTTCTTACTAGTAACAATCACATTCATGATATTATCAATAGAAATTAACATTGTCACTAGTGAAAATGGAATTCTTTATCAAAAATGAGCATTGTTACTAGTAGCAATTCAATTGTTGATATCAAGAATAGACATTTCAACTAGTAACAATTGAATTCTTGATATCAAAAATAAAGGTTTTTACTAGTAATTATTGTATTTCTGATATGTGAAATTGGTATTTCAACTTGTAAGAAATCAATTCTTGATATCAACAATTGGTTTTGAATGGCAGTCTATGGTGACATTGCACTAGTGAAATACAATTACAGATATCAACAATTATAATTTGTACTACTTGAAATTCAATTGTTGATATCAAGAATTATCATTTTAACTAGTGAAAATGTAAATGATGATATCAAGAATTAGCATTGTTACTAGTGGAAATGTTATTCCTGATATCAAAAATTGCCATTGTTACTAGGAGAAATCTAATTCCTGATATCAATTAGTATCATTTTAACTAGTGAAAATGTAGTTGTTGATATCAAGAATTAATATCCTGTGAATGATTAAAAGTCAAAACGGCTTGCCTATTGCCATTCCCAGGATGTAAATCGTTATTATCAAGAATTATAGTTTTTACTAGTTGAAATTCAATTGTTGATATCAAGAATTATCATTGTTACTAGTGAAAATGTAAATGTTGATATCAAGGATTCATATACTGGAAATGAATAAAAGTTAAAACGGCTTGCCATACTGTGTGTGTGTTGCACGCGATTACAACTCTATAAGTACATAAATGTATCAAATAACCATTCCGAGACGTCCTGGTCCATTCTCATTTGTGTTTCTTCTGCCGGAGTCTCTTCATCATCTGGGTCTGATTCCGGTTCAAACATGTACGGCTGAATGCCTCACAAAACAGCGGGTCTCTCACTCTCAGCCATTCTGCTTCTACCGACTGTTTATTGCCATAGGTATGCAAGTTACGGGATATGCAGCTCATTTACATTTAAGGTGGTACACACCAAAACAGCTCTTTTTAAAACAGGCCCCAAAAATGACATTTTCAAATGGTTATAATAAATTAACTGTGGGGTATTTTGTGCTGAAACTTCACAAATACATTCTGGGGACACCCGAGACCAATATTATATCTTGTAAAAAGGGGCATAATAGGTGCCCTTTAAGCGAATTCTTATAATACCTCTGATTGGCCATTGTGTTCACTCTCTCAACATATATGTCTGTGATTGGCTACAATGATCAACGCTTCCAAAACACGTGGTAAAATAGACATCTTTGACGCTTTTCACCGAACGCCCAGGTACACACAGGAGCGGTTGAAAGCAGGCATTTATCAGCAGATCCCTAATACACACACTGATAGACTGATCCACTGATAGACAACTGCTTTCAACCGCTCCCTTGTGTATCTGTGTAAGTGGATTGACAACATGTTTGTCTCATCAATGGCATAAAAGCCAAAGGGTGTCCAGACTTTGAACTTAAACGTAGCTGGGGCATCTATTATTTTACTCTGCTGTCCACCATCCCGTTAAAACACTATTTTTCTTAGGCTAGTTAACTTGTGTTCATGTTTCCCTCATTCATGTGTTGAGCGCCACCTCGAGGAGCCATGAAGTAGCGATGCTGGGAGTAGGGAAATCTATTTAGAGCGCTTTATTTTATCAATTAAAATATTGATATTTGGCTTCAGTGTAACGATTTTCGTATCGCACAGAGAAGGTCATTTGCAAGCATTGGCAAGTTAAAGCTTACTGGATGGGTAAGAATAACAGTTACTTATTTTGGCTGCTGGTTGTTAGATACAGCATTCTGTCCACTTTAAATTAGACACAGAGATAAAGCATTGCGTAGATCTTTATACAGAGTAAGTAGTTTGGGGATTGATGTTCAGTTTTTATTGGTCCCAGCACATATTGGCATTCAAGGGAATGAGATGGCAGATTCTTTAGCTAAAAATGGGTTGAAGGTAAATCAGGTAGAGGTGGCAGTACAAGTTAGCAAAGTAGAGATCAAATCATATGCAGTGGCGCTTCCAGAAATTTTTCATAGGGGTGGCCAGATGGGACCACTTAAAATCTTGGGGTGGCACACCAAAACTATAAACCATAATTTCAGAAATTTATTCTACTGTTGTAGTAAACCAGCCTGTAGAAAACTATCAGAAAGACTTAAGGAAACTCCTACTGATATACTTTATTGTGTTATATTTAATGTTACTAATGATATTAGTAGGGCCCTACTAATATATATTATATTATATATAATGATATATACTATATAGATATGATATAAGGGCCCTTGCCCCGCGGCAAATTTCCAGATACTTACATAATTGTGATGAATTTAATGATTTTTAAGTTATTATTTTGCAGTCTAAGATTACAGTTAAGACCTTTAAATATTACATAAATGTATTATGAATTTTTAATAAACTTAATTAGTGTATAAATCAGCAGCAAAAAGTAATTCTTGAAAGAATCTGCACAGTAGTTTTATAAAATCTAAATATGTTAATAAAATCAAATTACTTTTAGTTCTCAAATTAGTTATAAAATTCAATCAGGCAATCATACATTTCACAATTTTATATTTATATATTAATGTCAAGAATTCAGAAGTGCATATATACACTACAAAGAAATAATATACAATTAAATTATGCTTATTTTAAATGTATTGAGCAGGCTAGGTATAACAAAATATATTGGCTTTTAATAATATTTCAGTGCGCAAACCCATGATAACATGAAAAACAGCGCACACAGCGTGTAAGCGCATCGCGGGATTCGCGGGTGCAGAATGATGTGCTCAAAGCAACATGGAGTCACAGTGTGCCGCGCTGCGCTATATTTAAAAGTTCACGTCATAAAGCGAAGAAATGTCGAGCGCACAAATCCTAGTGCGATTTGTTCCTTTGTTTCACAGTTTTAAATTACAGTTATTGTGCGTTTGATGCCGATTCATAGTCCTTGTGATGTGTGTGATCTAACAACCACACGGTAGTGAGTCGTTTAAAAACAGCAACAAAATCCAACAAAATAAAGTAATTTTATGCAAATCTACAGCCTTTTATCTACAGATCATGCATTATAATGTGAATATATCATATTGGAGAGAGTTTTACCGTGCATCCAAGAGGCGCGCGCGCTGTTTGAATATGAATGGAGAATGATTGACAGCCGCAGAGGAGGGAAAACGAGTTTCCGTATACTTTAATGACGTAAATAGACTTCTGTCCCTCATATTAAGCTATGGAATGACTTCAGATGACTTTGTCACCCAAACTGACTTGAAAAAAGCGGGAGGCGCCGAAAATCGCTCTGTTTGCATCAGTGCTTGTCAAAAGATGGCAAAGACACATCAAAAAGCTGCTGTAACAGCACGTCACGACACATAATTCCCCCGTCTTCTTTTACTAAAGAATATTTTTGACTTATTTATGAAATGCATAACTGATGCTACTAAAATTTATACTGGTCAATGGGGTGGCCAGTGGGGTAGCCAAGAGTCGCCAAGAGTGACCCCCTGGTGGCGCCATTGATCATATATACGGAGCACAATTAAGATTCATTGGCAGAGGTTATGGGATAATGGAAATAAAGGAAGACATTTATACAAGATACAGCAGAAAGTGGGGGAGGAAAAGTCATTGGGGAAAAGCAGGAGAGAGCTGTGTCAATTTAGTTGAATTAGACTAGGTCACACTAAGTTAAATGCTTCTCTATACGTTATTGGAAAACCTTAATCTGGAAATTGTGAGACATGCAGTCAACTGGAAACTGTGGAACATGTGCTGTTTGTGTGCACTAAATACTCAACTCAAAGACTGGCTTTAAGGAATGGACTGGAACATGAAGGAATTAAACAAATGGACATTAGAACTATTTTCTCAAATAACTCTGGAAAGATGGTGCGTAAACTCATCTCATCCTTTTTACAACAAACTGGACTGAACACAAGGATTTAAGTATATGTAATTAAGATACAGTAGGTGGCGATAATGCTCCATATGGTTGCAAGTTGCCAATAAAAAGAAGAAGAAGAAGAAGAAGAAGAAGAAGAAGAAGCAGCATTGTGTAGGATTGTGTAAATTAATTAGTGAGAGAGAGGGAGTGGGGAGAGATGGGCTTGTGTGAATTGAGTTTGTGCAACGTCTCTCTACTAATAGTGAAGCTGTTAGTTTAATTACTTAATTACGTAATAACCATCAAATCCCTAAAACTGGCAGGGTTCTGTCACTTCAGTCTGTTTATTCTTGGTTGATTAAGAGCTCTGACACTCCCTATGTCCACATGAGTTGTTTTGTGTGCGGAGCGTGGTATTCGTATACCAGCACTTCAGTCTAGTTTGGTTTGGGTTCTGTATCGGGATGCGGACATCATGCTCTGTGTATTTGTCTTATGTTGTGTGCGCATGGGACGAGTATTCACTCGTTCCAGTGCACTCTGCTTTTTTGAGGTCGCTTTGCTCGTATGCTCTTCTGACTGAGTGTGTTGTTGTGAAGCATGTGGTTCATGTTTTCATCAGCCGAGTGCTTTCATTCAATGTTTTGTCTTGTGCTGTATAGCACAAGGCTTTTGTTTTTTTCGCTGCCTGTGTCCTTTTATGTTGTCGTGTTCTGTGTGATCAAGCGGCTTATGAGTAGGGGTGCACGATTCAGAAAATTTCACAATTCGATTTTAAGGCTCAAGATTCTATTCAAAATCGATTTTCGATTAAAAAAACAATTCACAGTATGTAAATGTAGTTTACTTTTTCCTATATGATTGATTGCAGTAGACACACAATTTAAAAAAAAAAAGAAACAACAAATTAAATGTAGTTTGATATTACTTTACATTTCTTCATACAAAAATAAAAACTTTTGCAACTAAAAAGT
The DNA here is from genome assembly GCA_030578275.1 of Meda fulgida. Classification (NCBI taxonomy): domain Eukaryota; kingdom Metazoa; phylum Chordata; class Actinopteri; order Cypriniformes; family Leuciscidae; genus Meda; species Meda fulgida. The sequence goes on along the minus strand of CM060624.1, from coordinate 26,428,284 downwards.
GCAAAGTGCCAAGCTTTGGCCAGCTTTCAAATACATTTAATTCAAGTTAAAAATAAAACTTAAATAAAAAAAAGCTTTCACATTTAGCTTTAAAGTGCTGTAGTCATATCAAACAAACAATACTGCTAAATGGGGTTTAAGGAGTACTTCAGCTACCAGGTTGACTGTTGAAATGTGAACTCGACTGGGCACATTGAACTTCCAAAACTGGCTGGAATGTGTAAATTCTTTAGCAGAAACAGAAGCTGGTCTACGTGTTCTGGAGTGAGCATGCTCCACTGTGCAGTTACTATGTCTCCAGCAGTTGATAACACTCTCTCTAACGCAATGCTAGTACTAGGGATGCATAAATAGCACTTTGCTAACTTAGCCAGGAGGGGAAAGACAGTCTCATGGCTCCTCCACCAGATGAGGGGGTCTTCTGAGAGTGATAATGGGGAGGTTTCCAGATACTTTTTCATCTCCTCCTCAGCTCTGGTGTTGGAGGATTTATTAACAGGGACCACCCTAGCATCACTGAATGTCTTTCCTAGCAGGCTCTCCAGTGAAGTACATCTTCTTTTGGGTCCAGGAGGGCCTTCATCATTTAGCCCTTCATCTGGGCCTCTCGGCCCCTCAGCATAATCCTTAGGCCCCACCTCTTGCTGCAGTGAAATATCATAAAAGAAATCACAATCAACAAATAAGCCTCATTTTTAAATTATTATATTTAAATTATGGTCTCACTACAAGATAAAATGGAATACATGTGAAATATGTGACCCTGGACCACAAAACCAGTCATAAGTAGCACGGGTATATTTGTGGCAATAGCCAACAAAATATTGTATAGGTCAAAATTATCGACTTTTCTTTTATGCCAAAAATCAGTAGGATATTAAGTAACGATCATGATCCATGAAGATATTTTGTAAATTTCCACAATTAAATATATCAAACATTTATTTTTGCAAAAGAATGCAGCACAAATGCCAACAGAAATGGACCACTTTAAAGGCAATTTTCTCAATATTTCGATTTTTTTTGCACCTTCAGATTCCAGATTTTCAAATAGTTGTATCTCTGTATAAATCTCAATTTAAAAAAACAAAAAACAAATAACCCATAAAAATGTACCCATAAAAAGATTTACCCATAAGTTTTGTGATCCAGGGTCACATATTGGTGCATCTCTCCACAAGTAACATTTATCACACACACACACACACACACACACACACAGACACACACACACACACACACACACACACACACGCACACGCACACGCACACACACACGCACACGCACATGCACACACACACACGTGTATGTGTATGGTTGTGCTAATAAAATCTGTATTATAAGCTAATGATGTAAAACACATAATTGTGATATAATACAGCTTTACAACATTGTTTTACTTATTTCATTGTTAAATAGTTAGCCTACCTCAAGTGCTGCAGCTCCAGCTATCACTTTGGATTGTATGTCATGCTGCTCATCTTGGGAAAGAATTTTCTCAGCCACAGTGGAGTATCTCTTTGATTTCTCAGACAATTTGAGTTTCACCGCTGAAGCCTGTTTCTGTGTTGTGGAGTAAACTCTGCATGCAATGGAGCAATCACGGACAAAGTCAGTGTGCTCTCCTCACACATGATGTTGGTTGCCTCCTTTATTGGTTTCAGAGTCACAGCGATTTCTTCGGCATTGGTGAAGGTGGCCAAGTTTGAGTGGCCTCTGTTTCTGCTCAAAGATATGACTTGCGATGGTGCTGCGGTGAAAAAATCTAGTGATCCTCCTAATCCTCCTCAGCAAACGTGACTCAGTCGGCAGTTTCAAAACTCTCTGGGCGGCGAGGTTAATGGTGTGTGCAAAACACTTGACGTGCTCGAAGTTGCTCAACTGTGTAGCAGCTAGCATGTTGGCAGGGTTATCTGTGAAGATTACTAGGTCGGAGGTTGTAAGATGTCACATCTAGATGAAACATCTCATTCATATGTGCTACTGTGTGGCTCTCATTCATTGCAGGAGTTTGCAAAACATGCTTTTTCGGCGACGGGATGGTATAGTATACCTTGGCTCAATTAACACTATTCAGCCTTCACTACTACGAAGTAAGATGGAAAATGTTGGAGTGCATCAGGGTATGGTTAATTGGATAACTGATTATCTTTCTAATAGACCACAGTATGTGAGGATGCAGGACTGTGTGTCTCAAGTAGTGAAGTGCAGCACTGGAGTCCCTCAAGGAACGGTTTTAGCACCATTTTTGTTCACCTCTTTTACATCAGATTTTCAGTATAGTTCTAGATCTTGTCATCTCCAGAAATGTTCAGATGATTCTGTAATAGTTGGCTGTATAAAGCACCATGATGAGAGTGAATATAGGGAGCTAATAAAGAGTTTTGTGGACTGGAGTGATAAAAACAGTCTCAGGATAAATGTTAGTACGATAAAGGAAATGGTTGTTGATTATAGTAGACTTCCTCAGAAAGTGGTACCAGTAAATTTAAGAGAGTCAGAAGCTGAGATTGTAACAACGTACAAGTATTTGGGTGTATATCTGAACAACAAGCTCAACTGGTCTGATAATACGATGTATGTCTATAAGTAGGGTCAGAGTCGTATTCATTTGCTAAGACGACTGAGATCCTTTGGGGTACGTCAGGAACTACTCAAGACATTCTATGACTCTGTATTCTCATCTGTGATTATCTATTCTATCACATGTTGGGGAGGGGGACTGTTGGAAAAGGAGAAGAATAAGTTAAAAAAACTCATAAAGAAGGCAGGCTCTGTCGTGGGTAGTGACTTACCTATTTTAGAGAAGATAGCGCAGGATAAAATGATTGGGAAACTTTCTTGTATGATTAATCATGACTGTCATCCCTTATATGAAATATCTCGTGCTTTTGTGAGTACTTACAGCTCAAGAGCCTCCATTGTCTACCATGATGTAGGGGTGCAAATCTTTTGAAATGCAATAGGCTATGGATTGAGTTATTTTCTTTGCCCGTTCAGAGTTTGATGGTATTTTAGAGCATTGAAAGAGAGTGTGTTGGTTGATTGGCAAGTTAGTTACTTTAGGTTGTTGTTCGTCCACGTCTTTAATGTTAATCTCTGGGTGATGCCGTACCATGTGATTTATGACGTTTGTGGTGTTTCCAAAATACTTAACTTCTCTTTGCAAAGCCTGCATACAGCATGATTCCTATCAAGTTCCGTCTTTCCCTTGAGGTTATAAAAGTCAAAATGTGCCCAAACTCTCGCCTTCAATGAGGATGGAGCAGGTTGATGGAGTCGGTTTGCGCCGACTTCTGCCGCATGTCTTCGTTTGGTTATGACAAGAGTGTGCAGGCGTCAGCGTGAATTTGACGCAGTGCCACCTATAGGAATGGCGAGCTAAACTCATTTTAGGACAATAGTATTACACAGCATTACAAAATGAAAAAAAAAAGAATCGATTTTTGGAATTCTATGAATCAATTTTGAATCTGTAAAGCTTGAATGTTTTTGCACACCCCTACTTATGAGTGTTCCCATAAGTTGTGTCTTCATGTCTTGTTTTGTTTGAGCACATGGCTTTTGATTGTGTTTGCTGGTCGTGTGCTCGTGTTTTCGTCATGTTTGATGTGAGCACATGGCTTGTCATGTATGTTTCCTTAAGCCATGTGCTCTCCTGTCTATTATCTTAAGCCCGCCCATCTTGCTACCTGATTATTGGTTCATCTACCCTACTTCGTTACCCTCTTTGTTTGCTGCCCTATTTATTCTCCTTGTGTTTGGAGTCCTGTGCTGGATCGTCTTCAAATGTTTCCTCTTGTGTGTTTCCCTGCCTTGTTGTCAAGTCAAGTCCTGCTGCCGGTCCGGTTTTCCCCCTCGGGGTAGTTTTAAAACAAAAGAATATATATATATAATTATTATTATTTAATAAAAGGCCTTAATTTGCATTATTGAGTCCTCACTTCATCCCTTCACCCCAACCTTGACAAAAACAAACAATTAATTGCCATAATCACATAATAGCAATAATGTCTTAGACAATGAACTGTCTGCCAAATTGCATAATCGTGACAGCCGTAAGCTCTAACAGGTTTAAGAGATGTGCATTTCATTTTGGGGATGAAACCACAACTTGTGTGATATATTTAGGAGTGGAGCATGCTCGATCAGCTCTGCTCTTTCCTGGCTCTTTTCACAAGGGATGGGAGCCAGGCATCTACACCTCACAGATTGTTGGAAAAACAGGTGGAGCTGGTGGAGGAGTTCAAGACAGGTATATCCCTTTCTCTTCACGTGTTAACTGCAATGCTCTCAGGATGTATCCGGTCATCAGTGCTCCTCCCTTGTGAGCCTTCCGTTTTTCCTCAATCCACAAAGCATATGGCCCATGCCATCGGCCATTTAATGGCTGCTATGATTGTCATAGAGAGGCATCTGTGGCTAAATCTATTTCGGATAAAGGAGATGGAGAAATCATTTCTCCTCGATGCCCCAAATCTTGCCTAGTCAAGAGGTTCAGAGAGTGAAGGTTCAGTCTGTGGCTTTTAAAAAGTTAATTCCTCTCTGTGCTCGCCCACAGAAAATCGAATTTGACACTCCTGAGAAAATCTCAGGAAAGTCATCTTGGCTCGTAGGTCTGAGGACTCAAAGCTGTGCCATCCTTGTTAGTTTTCTTTGTTACCTGCATTAGCATGTATCTTTTATTGATCCATGAGGGAATTAAGGAGGGCATGTTAAGCAGAGATGGAGTGTAATGTTCTGTTTCTCGACACTCCCTTCCCCTCCATCATAAAATTGAAATTAATTTAGCTATTCTCCCCTGAGGGATTGAGGGTTAGAGCAGCAGTTGATAGATTAGATGGATCGAGTGAATATCCCTTGCTATATTATGCATCCTCCTCCAGTTCTTTGAGACTTGATGTTGAAGTATTTGATCCACTCAGTTGGGTTGCTTTTAAGGAGCTTTAGTATTTTCCAAGGCCTGTTAACAGCTAATGTGGCAAAGCAGTAGTCTGCTCTCTTCCAGAGTGGAAGTTGTCAGTCGACACAGCAGAGGCTGCGGCCTCCCTAGTTAGTTCTACCAGAAAGACTGTGGAGGCAAAATGACGGAACAAAGCATACATTTATTAACAGCCCAGCAAGCAAGTTTATAAAGTTATTTGGCATAGGTCCTGTCCGTAGCTCGCAATCCGAGGGTAACGGAATCTGCATTTCCTGCCCGAAGACGAAGGCAGGGGCGCAGCCGACCCCCTGGGAGGTATGGGAACGGACCATCCTGGTGGTGGTGGGGAGGATGGAGGTGAATGTTGGCATCAGCATCTGTGAACTCAGACATGTCTTAGTACCGATCTTGTGTACTACGAGTATTAGAAGAGATTGGTTAGATGAGGTAAATGACGTAACCATTGAGTCTTCTTGGCATAACTTACGCTAAAGCTTTCATCTTTTTTCCTGGGGGCTCTAGCAAGGAATTTCTTCATTTGAAGGATTTACCTAAAGATGTTTTGGTCTTAGGATCAGTCTGGTTGCAGCATTGTCCCTGCCAGGCAAGTTTGAAGGGGGCATCTGAGCTGCTGGACATTTCTGTGCTTCTGGGCGCTGAAACACTTGATCACATGGTATGTGTCTTGTATTGCAATCCTAGGCTCAGATCCTTTGGGTTGGGCAATGCTTGGTTCACTGCAGCTGGAGAGCAGGCATTCATTCAGTATGGCGTAGTGTGCAAAGCGTTACCATAGTGTTGTCAAAATTTCATTGAAAGGGAATGGAAAAGTAGAATGGCAGAGTTAAATGTATTGGGCAAAGTTGTGAAAGTACCTTTAGATTGACTGAAGATCAGGCATGGATACTTGGCATAGGTTGAATTGTGCATGCTAGACGGAAAATAGAGAATTGAAGTAATCCACACTAGACAGTGACTGTTTTAGAGAGATGGCTTGCAGAAAATTGAAGAGGAAGGGTCCAGGGGGTATAATAACTTTAAATTCATTTGGATTTTTGCAGGTAACCATGGACCGCCTGGAGTACATGGTGAGGTGGGGCCGCCAGGTCCTCCAGGATTTGGAGAACCTGGACCACCTGGACCAATGGGACCACCTGGAGGCCCTGGACCCCTTGGTTAGTTTTTCAAGCGAGTAACACCCACAAAGGTGTATAGTATATGCACACACATGCATATATGTTCACTTCTTACATGGTTTGTAATATGCCTTGATGACATCCCAGGTCGGATCGGTGAAAAGGGTGAAAAAGGTTATCAAGGTCTACCTGGTCTGGACATGCCTGGCCCTAAAGGAGATAGGGGTAACCCTGGTGTCCCAGGTCTAACCGGATCTAAGGGTTTTCCTGGTCAACCAGGAATTCCTGGAAAAGATGGCTTCCCTGGTGAACGTGGTGAGTGCTTTTTAGATACCAATTTTCTTGCATTCTCTTGACAAATAATTGTTTATCTGAAGTCTATTCACATTTGCATTCTTATTTGGATTTTTTCAGGTCCAAAAGGAGAAATTGGAATCATGGGAATGACAGGAACCCCTGGATTTCCAGGTTCCATTGGAAACCCTGGAGAACCTGGACAAAGAGGTATGAAAACACATTTAAGACTATTCTTTTTATTTGGACCAAATAAGATAACTTTATCTTACTCTGGCAGAGGCACCTGCAGAGTTGCATTATCTAAATCTTCATGATGATGTTCTGTCTCTTTCAGGAGACCCTGGTTTGACTGGGATCAAGGGAGGGATTGGTGTTTCAGGTCCCAAGGGTGAGAGGGGAGATCAGGGTCTACAGGGGCCACCTGGTAACATGACTGATGTGGATATGGTGAACTTTAAGGGAGATAAAGGAGACAGCGGAGACAGAGGTACGGAGAGCAGAAGATGTTTGCCATATAGGTTTCAAGATCAAAACAAATGACATTTTTTTTGTGCAGTCTTGACGACTAGAACAACTGGACAAACTAAATCTTTTTAAATCAAAATATTGTCAGACATTTTTTTTTCTGTTTTAAGATAAACAGATGCTATTCAATAACAAGAATATGTGATTAAATGTTAAGGAAAAACACATTTCTGGATTGGTGGCTTCCAACAAGAGCAATTATCAAATATTTAGCTGATTTTGCTGTTGAAAATCAGTGAACTGTAAAAAAAAAAAAAAAAAAAAAAAAAAAAAAAAGTTTTGTCTATCAGGTGATCCTGGTCCTACTGGAGATACGGGGTTCCCTGGAACACATGGAGACCCTGGAATGCAAGGAAAAGACGGAATGCCAGGATTACCTGGACAACCAGGTTAGACCCTAAAGCAAAAATCTAATGTCAGTTTAAAATTGTGATAGATGTTAAGCACTATGATACAATAATGTTATTATGAGAACATTATTTGATTACTGCATCTACACTGTAGGTCAGAAAGGAGACTCTGGAATCCCTGGGGAGCCAGGACGCATTGGAGAACCTGGAGACACAGGTCCAAGAGGAGACATGGGATTTCCAGGTGCATATAGTACTCTACTCTTCTACACGTGGGTTAAAAAAAAATACAGAAAATAAAAAAAAATAATTAACTAATTAAAAAAAAAAGGAAAGAAAGGGGGTAACACTAGTTTTGAAGTTGACAATATCATAATTAGTGCAACAATCCCAGCAGCAGAGACTGAACAGACACATATATTGAGCACACATAAGGTACAGTGTACATTGCGGAGGATTAATCCACGAAAGCCACAGGCCTGGATGGGGTCTCAGGATGGATACTTAAAGAATGTGCTGGACAGTTAGCTGAAGTATTCACGAGTATCTTCAACCTGTCCTTATCACAGACAAGAGTCCCCAAGTGCCTGAAGTCATCTATCATGGTACCAGTACCAAAGAAAACAAACATCAGCAATTTGAACGATCACGTCCAGTTGCCATAACTGCATTAAAAACAGAGCTAAAGTCAACAAATAACTTTCTCACATTTGTGCCCTGTCTGTCCAAGTGAGACAGGACAAAGTGGATGGTCAAAGAGATGGCATCCTCAGTGGATCTTGACTCTATACGCAAACTGGTGCGGGTCCAGAGAGGCAGGAATAATGGTCTTAATATGTAACAGGACCGGTATTTCAAAGCACTTCCTTATTAATACTGTTAACCCAATAAGCTCATTCTTTACCTTGATCTAGGACATCATTGTGTAACTGGGTCCTGAATTTTCTGTCAGAGCGTCCTCAGGTGGTGAGATTGGGCACACATCCGTCTTCCACCGTAACATTGAGCACTTGCACACCACAAGGATATGTACTGAGCCCCATACTTTTTTTCCTTTTTATACATGACTGTGTTGCTGCATTGTCTAATAAAATCATTGTAATGTTTGCGGATGACACAACAGTGATTGGCCTGATTTCTAACAATGACAAATCAGCCTATAGAGTGAAGGTACAGAATATGGTAAGCTGATGCACAGAGAACAACTTGACCCTCAAAACAAAGAAAACCAAGGAGCTAATTATACATTTTGTGAGATCACAGAAGCTGGAATACACTCCAGTTTTTATTAACAGAGCCAGAGGGGGCAGAGTGTCGAGTTTCAAGTTTTCTGGGCATGTACATCTCAGAGGACATCACTTGGTCCATAAACACTACTGCATTGATCAAGAGAGCACAGCAAATATTGTTTTTCCTAAGGATGTTAAGGAAAGCTGGTTTGCCTCAACAAATGCTGATTACCTTCTATCTGTGTACTATATAGATACTTCCCTTCTGTGTGGTTTCTTACCTGCACAGCTAGATAGTAAAGCACTCAAGAGGGTTGTCCTGCAAAATAATCGGAGTTGAAATACCAGCACTGGAAGATATCTATAGATCACGTTGTCTGACGAAGGCTGTCAGCAATCAGCATCTGTAAGGACCCTTTACACACCCATGCCGTCATGTTTGAATTACTCCCACCTATGTGTTATAAGGCATTTTTTGCCCGTACTTCAAGACTGAGGAACAGCTTTATTCCCAGAGCTATAGATGCTCTGAATCAAGCCAATAAGCTTTTTTTTTTTTTTTTTTTTTTTTTTTTTTTTAACTGGTCTGTAACTTAACTGTTTTCTAATCCCTTAATTGTTGCGCAGAGAATGTGAATTTCACCGGAATAGTGTGTAATTGCTGGAATTATTATTATTATTTTTTTTACATTAGATTAATTATATACATTTAAATTATTTTATTTATTTGTTTATCTTATAAAATTGTATTGCTTAGTATTAGGTTAATTTTTTTACATTATTTTGACTTATCGTATTATTGCATCTAGTGAGGAAGCTACAATTTTACGCATACAATGACAATAAATTAATTCAATTCAGTTAAAATCAATTCAACAAGACATTTGCCCATAATAGAAGAGGTGTATTAATTTTTGTGTATTTTCATGTGCATTTCATTTTTATTTATTTGATTGTTTATGTACGTATGGATAATCACTCATTTCATCCCCAAAAACTAGAGAAAAAATATATGTAATATAGACATCAGTAGTAGTATTGGTATCGGTGATACTGGCCTTCATTCAAAGTACTTAGTAAAAATATACCATCAAAACAATATTTAACATATACAGTCTTTGTTGTTTTTACATTAATTTAGAAATTCTGTGTAAAAGTATGTATTAAAATATACAAAGATAGTAAACATGTTGATGTTCAATGATCAACAATTCATTACAGCAAAATGTGTGATAAGAAAAGACAGAACTAAAATCAATAGGACAGAAATAAGCATCACATCATTGACCCTTGTATGACTTTTCTTAGATAATAGGTCATTACGTTTTAAAAAGGTTCTTAGTCTTTGTCTACAGGCAGGTGTTGAACCATGGCTGTTCCACTGTCTGGGTACTGTTGTGATGGCCGTTTGACTGTTTCTCAATGAGCATTATGTGGTTCTTTAGGTTTAATTGGGCAAAAAGGTTATAAAGGTGTTGGTGGGTTACCGGGACACCCGGGATTTAAGGGTATTGATGGCTCCAAAGGAGATAAAGGAGATCCTGGTGTAGAAGCAATAGGAATCCCCGGTCCCCCTGGAGCGAAGGTTTGTGTTGTTGTATGAGACTCATACTATGAGTATACACAAGTGTAAATTTGCACATTATCAATGCTAATAAATATCTTCCTCTGACTCATCTCATACTTACAGGGAAATGTAGGAGCCCCTGGTTTCCCTGGTGAACCTGGACATAAGGGACAGAAGGGTACAATGGGTATCCCTGGGAGTCCTGGATCTCAAGGAACTAAAGGAGACACAGGATTGATTGGTTACCAAGGCAAGATCATTCCAATGATCAATGCATAGTACACGTAAATTTTACACATTACACTTAATGTGTTAACACATTTGGACAATAATACAATAAAATGTGTCTTTCATTCATGAACAGGCAGTCCAGGGAAGCCAGGTGAGAAAGGTGTCAGTGGTTTGCCGGGGTCCCCAGGAGATCCTGGGTTATCAGGGCGTCCAGGTAAGTCAAACTGCAATACACCTGAGATCTGTTTAATAAGCACCCATTTAATGTTGCTAGACACATGCAAAACGTTTCTGTCCAAGGTAGAACCCTTCTGAGAAAAACAAAATAAATGTGCATAAAGTTACTTTACAGCAAGCTGAAAATGTGCCACATACATTTGGTGGTGAAAATCCTAATGAGAATTTCCTAATTTTTTTTGATTAGGTGAACCTGGTCTGCAGGGTCCTCCAGGTCCATATGGCGACAAAGGTGAAGCAGGGGTAGATGGAATTCCTGGAGTCACTGGAGAGAGAGGAGTACCCGGTGAGATTGTGTAGCTCTAAAGGTGAAAGGTATCTCAAAAAGGGAAATCCTGCTTCAGAATAACATACACATCTTGAACTCCTTTAAAGACACTATTGGACAATGGGTTTCATTCACTGATAATGAATTTTGAGTATTGTAAATAAGTGACTGCGTGACTGAGGTTAGTTCTTTGCATAAAACATGCCCAAACCATCTCCGTAGAAGGGCTTTCCGCAAAACTTTTCATCACAGCAAACATATGACGCGCTCTAAGGCAGTGGTTCCCAAACCTGTCCTGGCGCCCCACCAACACTGCACGTTTTCTTTGTCTCCCTAATCAAACACACCTGATTCAACTCATCAGGTCATTAACCCATGTCCCAGGTTTGGGAACCACTGCTCTAAGGATGCGCTATCGTCTCAGAGCATGCGCAGCAAGATCCTTGAGCAATGCCAAGTGTGCCATCCTCAAAACCAGTTTAAACACCTTTTATTAAACCCCTTTTATACAGACAACACCTACATAGGTGCATCAGCATTTTTGTATAGAGGAATCTCAAAGCTGTGTATACATTTTGTATATATTTATAATATATGAATAAAATGTCATCTTAACGCATTTATAAGGCCCCCCAGAGTAAATGATTTTTGTGAAAGTGTCGTTTCAGTTCTTCCTATGTTTTTCATAAATTTACAATACAATTTTAAAAGTTGTTGAATCATGTTTTGTTTGTTGAAACATTTCTATGCAGTTTTCTCACACAAATGTGTGCATACTGTACAAATGGTTAGTGAATGAGACCCGATGATCTAAAGACAAACAATTGTTCTGTTTCTTCAGGTGTACCTGGGAAAGGACTGCCAGGAACCAGCGGAGAGGCTGGCAGCAAAGGTTAGAATCACAGATCCTCAATAATTAGGTTGTCATTTATGGAGGACTAACAATTTTCTTCTTTCCTTCCAATGAATAATTTAAGGATATTTAGTGAAAATAAAAGAAACATTAATACTTCTCCTTGTCTCCACACAGGTGACAAAGGCAACCCTGGTCCTCCTGGCATTCCTGGGAGTCCAGGCATTCCTGGAACCAAAGGTGAGAAAGGTGTGAAAGGATTCTCAGGGGAACAAGGTCAACCTGGAGAGAGAGGACTTCCAGGAGCATCCATGGAGGGGCCTAAAGGGGACAAGGGACCTCAGGGGCAGCCAGGAGAAAAAGGTGAACCCTAAACATTCTCAATCATTTTCTTGTTTGTAGTCTAAGGGAGCTTTTACACTGGGCTCGTTTGATGCGGTCCGAGCCTGAGTGTGATTGTTCGCGGCGCCCCCTGCAGCGTTGGTCTGGTTGCACACTCAACTTGATTCTATCGAACCCTGTTGCGTTTGCGTGCATATTTCGTCATCGCAAGCGTTTACGGCGTATGATAGAAAACAGAATACGGGTCAATATATTGTGTTTTTTATTAATTCGCTGCTATTATGCGCAGCTGAGTGAACAATACAGGTTTACTGTGCATGTGTCACATAAGATGGGCTTCTGCTGCTTGCAAACAGACTATTTTGAGGAGACAGTGGATTTTCAAATGTGTTGCCCTGATGCACACGCAATGCGCGAATACACTGCCGGCTCACTCTCGCTCGTATCCAAGGTAATTCATCAACACTATCATTCATCCCTTACCCTTACAAGTGTTTTATTTAACTGAATACATCACAATAAGCTAAAACGCATGCGCAGGTTACTTTACTTCCTGAACAAGTGCGCACCCGAGTCCGTGTTGCTTTCACATTCACGTGAACCGTCGCACGGTTCGGGAACAACCGAACTCAGACCACCTCCTCCAGGTAGTCTCGGGTTTGATACCCCAGTGCGCACCCGGGTCCCATGACAGCGTTCACATTAGCAATTTTTCATGCGAACCGTGCCCCGTTCCGAACTAAACTGCCCGTGTGAAAGCCCCCTAACGGTTTACGGCTTTCACTATGATGATAAAATGCAGTTGTTACTCATGTTAATAACTGAACTGTATTGAACTGTATTTATTACTCCAAAGCATATGAAAGAAATGTGAAGAATGTTGCCTGCATCATCTTACACCCAGTTAAATCTTTTACCCCAGGTGTGACTGGTGTTCCAGGCCAACCTGGCTTTCCAGGCAATGTTGGATCTAAAGGAGATAAGGGAGATGTTGGCATCCCTGGCCCACAAGGCTCTCAAGGGTATAAAGGAGACAAAGGTTTCCTTGGTGGTCATGTGAGTTTGTAAAGGTTACATCTTCTAAAATAAAACGTGTGCCTTTAAAAATTATAGGGTATAATTGAATACAGTTGTGCTCTGTAGGGTGAGCCTGGATTGCCTGGTTTTGATGGATCAAAGGGTGAGATGGGACCACAGGGTGTTCCTGGTTTTCCTGGTAAGATTTAAGATGAAATTTGACTAGACAGAATGACAAAGTGAAATGTGTTTGTCCTTTGTGTCATACTTCATATTTATATAAAGCAATGCTTGACAGAGATGGTAGATTGAGTGACTTTCATTCCAGGTATAAAGGGTGAGGAAGGAAAGTTTGGTTCTAAGGGTGATGGAGGTGATAGAGGATTCCCAGGTGTCAAAGGTATGAACAAAACTTGAACTCCGATTTTCATTCAATTGTATCATTAGTGTCTATCCATATTTATTCTTACTATCCATGTTTATTCAGATAAACCTTTTTAATTGTATAGTAAAATATAGTATACTTAAATTTTATTGAACATAATTAATAAACATAATTGTTCATACAAATGATTATTACAATTATTATTATTATAAATAATTCAATAATATAACATATAGTGTCATTTAATATTAATATTGTATAATCTTCAAAATATAATTAATATTCCATAATCCATGTTCTGATGCATGATGTATTCACATAATTACAGATTCAAATTGCTTCCGCAAATCCCTATTCAAAACACCTGAATACGTGGTGAAGCATCTATAATACAATTACAATTTAGGTCTGAATGCTCTATAATTTGCAAGTTTTACTGAATTTCTGATTTTAATATTTTTATTTAAGGTAGCGAAGGCCCCCCTGGACCCCCTGGGCCGCAAACATATGTAAAGGGTGAGCCTGGTATTCCAGGACCACAGGGTCCCCAAGGTCAAGTTGGAATCCAAGGCTTCCCTGGACCTAAAGGTCAACACGGTGAGTATTTCAACTATCTGAAGTCTATGAAAAAAGTTGACATCACTTGACACAAAACCACTCTCCTAGGTGTGATGGGACCTCAGGGTTTAAAAGGATCTGATGGGACACCTGGCTATGATGGACATCCTGGAGCCAAAGGAGAGCCTGGACAAACTGGACCTTCTGGTAGGTGCACAGATACTCCAATTATGTTAACTGACTTTCATTCATAGGATCGCTTATGCTCACTGATCCCTATTTTATTCCCCAAATTCTCTTTTCTGTAGGCCCCAGAGGGTACCCTGGGCCTGAAGGGCCTGAAGGTATCCCAGGTCATATCGGCCCTCCTGGCCCTTCCTCAATGGACCATGGCTTCCTTGTAACCCGCCACAGTCAGACGGTTGATGTTCCACAATGTCCTGATGGAACAATACTGATTTACGAAGGATATTCGCTGCTTTATGTCCAGGGCAACGAGAGATCACATGGGCAAGACCTAGGTCAGCACACTAATCACACAATTTGTATAGCAACACTATTATTATTATTATTATTAATGTTGAAAACAGTTGCTGTTTAATATTTTTGTGGCAACCTTGAGGCAATAGCATTCAAAAGTTTGGGGTAAGGAAAAAAAAATATATATATACTTTTACCCAGCAAGGATGCATTACATTAATGAAAAGTGACAGTAAAGGCATTTGTAATGTTACAATATATTTCTATTTCAAATAAATGTAGTTCTTTTTAAATTTCTATCCATAAAAAAGTATCATGGTTTCCACAAAAAAAATTTAAGCAGCAATAACTTTTAACATATAAGAACCATTATAAGAACCATTAATAACAATTGAACACCAATAATAGTTGATAATAATTGAGCAGCAAATCAGCTTATTAGAATGATTTCTGAAGGATCATGCGGCACTGAAGAAATCCACGTTATAGAATATATAATGATGCTGAAAATTCAGCTTTGCATCACAGGAATAAATTTCATTTTAAAATATATTCAGATATAATAGAAATAATAATAGAAAACAGAAATTTAATTGTAATAATATTTCACAATATTACTGTTTTTACTGAATTTCTGATCAAATATATGCAGCCTTGGTAAGCAGAGGAGACTTCTGTCAAAAACAGTAAACCTAAATAAATAATAATAAGTCTCAACTTTTGACTGGTAGAGTAGTTTTAATGGAATATAAATCAAAGTTAAACAGTCCCTGACATTCCTGTTCTCTTTACCCTATAGGTACAGCTGGTAGCTGCCTAAGGAAGTTCAGCCCAATGCCTTTCCTCTTCTGCAACATCAACAACGTATGTAATTTTGCATCTCGTAATGACTATTCCTACTGGCTCACCTCTCCCGAGCCCATGCCAATGAACATGGCCCCTGTTACTGGTCAGAGCATCAAACCCTTCATCAGCAGGTTTGAGATCTTTTGTGAAACATTTGCTATTTCCATGAGTAAGACTTATTCTTCCCACTCATGTGCATGTATGTTTTCCCGTGACAGATGTGCAGTTTGTGAGGCTCCTGCTATGGTGATAGCAGTGCACAGCCAGACCATCCAGATCCCAACCTGCCCTCGCGGTTGGGATTCTCTCTGGATCGGATACTCTTTCGTCATGGTGAGGAGATTTTTTTTTTTTTTTTTTTTTTTTAGGGTTGCAAGATATATTGAAAAAAAAACCTCGGTATCACAATATGGCTTAATGTGATAGTCAAATCACTAAGGCGGCAAATTATTTCAATAAATATGTGTGCTGCATTTTTCAGAGATACAGTGTTTCAGAGTCTTAAATGAACGCAGTGCTGTGCTTCACTCTGAAAATGCCCTTCATTCTTTCCAAACATAGCTATTTAAGTCACCTGGTTAAATACTGAGAGGAAGCTATCTGTTAACATTCATAATTCCCATGGCCTATTTAGTGTGAATGTGCACTTGTGAATGGTCAGTTAAGGTCTCACTTTGTCTGTCTGTAATAGCACACCAGTGCTGGTGCTGAGGGCTCCGGTCAGGCTCTGGCCTCTCCTGGCTCTTGTCTGGAAGAATTTCGTTCGGCTCCCTTCATCGAGTGTCATGGTCGCGGCACCTGCAACTACTATGCTAATTCCTACAGCTTCTGGTTAGCCACCATAGAGGACAGCGATATGTTTACGTAAGCTTTTACACACTTTAAATTGACAACTGGCTGTACTCTCACTACCCTTTCAATGGACGCACAATTTTTTTCCTTCAACTTCACACAGAATATATCAGAAGCTGTTTTTTTTAATTTTTTGAAATATTTATGCTATATATGCCACACCCATGGTGAATTTCAAAGCTAAAGTGAAACCTCTCTTTAACCACAAGAGGGCACAATATTTTCTTGATAAGTTTAGTGCATTGTATTGTATTCATGTCTCAATAAATAGAAACAATGTCTAATATAACTAATAACCAGGTCAACTTAAACAATTTGAAGTACAAATACATTTTAATTTATTCTTAAGCTCAACTGAGAGTTGAATGTGATAGTCTTTTTTTAGAATGTGTCTACTTTACACATTACATTATTACATTGAATGGTACTGTATTTAATTACAATAACAATATGCAATTAAAACATTGTTTCAGAAAAGAATTGCTTATATATTACATATATCTTGTTAATTAGTGTTAATTATTATTAGGACTGATGGTACAAAGATGAAGTGTAGCATATAATTAAATAACTATTTAAACAACATTTATCGAATTTCATAATTTTTTTATGATTAATTTAATAATAAGATCATTTAATACATGAATTAAATAATTATTATATATGCAGTTTTGGAATATTACCATAATAGAATTCACTCAAGAAAATTGATCAGAACAACATACACTTTCCTACGGAGCCCCCCTAGTCCCACTTTGTAAAAACAAAATATATAAATATCAGGCACTGACATATAGAAAACACTTGTTTATTAATAAACAATTCAAATGTTTCATGCATAATCATTACTTTTGCCTGTTCTTTGTGGCAAGATTTATTTCAGGTGTTGCGTCACTTGCGTGATATCTCTGCGCCCAAGTAGACACGAGTTACTATCTTGAGGCCACGAAATAGTTATAATAAATTTTTTTGACAAAGTGGGACATGGGGGCTCCGTACTACTTTCCTGTTTCCACAACGGAATAAAAAAAAATGAATTGCGACTTTTTCATATTAGAATTCAGGATTAATTATCGATTTTATATTTATTGCTAAATTCTGAAATTCTGTAGATATATCACGCAGGCATTTATATAAAGTTGCAAAAATTGGCCACAGTGCAAGATTATAACTGTCAATTGTGACATATAAATTTAGAAAAAAAAAAAGTCTGTATTGAAGTATTTAAACTGCTTTTAGAAGAAAATTCTTAGAAGGAAAGGCCAAATTGAGAAATATTATCTCAAAATTGTGAGATATAAATAAAAAAAATATCTAAATTGAGTGGAATAACAGAATTGTGTTATAAACTCACAATTATGAGAAAGTCTGAATTGCGAGATGTTAACTTAAAAAAAAAATATAATAATAATAATAATAATAAAAGTTGAAGTCACTATTTCTTACAATTCCTATTTTATTTATTTATATATATATATATATATATATATATATATATATATATATATATATATATAAATAAATAAAATAGGAATTGTAAGAAATAGTGACTTCAACTTTTATTATTATTATTATTTTATTCCATGGCAGAAACTTCCATGGTTTCCACACTTCCAACAATTGGTCAACTGCTCTTTTATCACTGTAGATTCTTACAAAAATAATAATAATAATAATACTATTAAAAAATGGAAATATGTATTTTCCTGTTCTCCTGTTCAATATCTGTTTTATTGTGGTTACAGGAAACCTGTCCCTACAACACTAAAAGCCGGGAATCTACGAACTCACATCAGCAGGTGTCAAGTGTGCATGAAGAGGGTATAGACCAGCCTCAGCATATCTGCTCTTTATCTTCTAGATTTACGAACAAATGACAAACGTATGGTGCTACTTCTATGAAAAGCCATAGAAAAAAAACAAACTTCAAGAACACATATAGAAAAATACCCGTCTCAACGTTTATAGCAATGGAACCTCAAGATCTACTGGCACAATTGCTTCACACAGAGTGCTTAACTAACATTGTTCCTTTGTGTCTAATGAATGACACCTGTTTACACTTGCACTGAGTATATTGTATTAGTAAGCAGGTAACCATCTTCAACAAATCCATATGCTATTCTGTACAAGTCTTCTTATTTATCATGCCACTCAACAATATTAGATGCAGATACCCTATCCTGTTTATTTCTCTCTAAAAATGTATAATCATGCAACACTAACATTATAGAATAGTTATATTTTCCTCCTGTCAGTAAGTTTGTCAGCACCCTCTTTGTATGATGTAGGAAAGGCAAAGATCAAGCTTTGTTGTAAATATAGTGCTCTATTTAGTTAACACTCTGTCACCATAATCTCTTCAGGTAAATGCCATTTTGTCATCCTTAATTATTTATGAAAACGTATGCAATGAGAGTTTAAGCACCAAGGGGCCTTTCCTTTCTACATTGATTTCTTTGTTAACCACTGCAAAAGATTTTTGGCACATAAACTGTAATATTCTGCACTGTTTTTTGTGTGTGTGTGTGTGTGTGTGCAGCATCAGCATGTGGCCTTTCTCCTGAAACTTGCCATGTTTCGATGTGTATGTTTGTTTACATGTGTATGTTTCCACTTTCCTTTTGGTGCAGAAATGTTGTCATTACTATTATGCAATGGCACAGTTTCAGTCTCAAGCTGTGTTCGAAATCGCCCCCTATACACTTATTAACTGTACCCTACATTAGTCTCCTAATATAGTCCACTTGAAGGAGTGAATGAATAAGACTGAGTGAATTCGGACACTGAGTGCACCGGAAGGGCTGCCGCTTTTGCATAGTTTGTGCTTGCTGTTTAATAATCGTAACAAACTGGCAGCTCCAGAAGTAATGGAAATAGTTATTTTGAACTATGTCATGGAAACTAGCATGTATAAACCTTAAACAATTTAATAATCAATTAAAAAAGAATTCTCAGACACCAGTATAGTGTCGGCCCAGATCCGGCCTACATCTGGAACATGTGGATTCCACACGTACCAGATCTGGGCCGACACAATGTTGCTGTCTGGGTTTATACCTGTAGCCACATTGGACAAGTGGTTTTGAAAATGGATGTGTGATGCAGCTGCAGGCGCCATCTTCTGGCGAGACATGGGAATTAATTCGGTGCGACCTTCACTGTGCATTATGGGTATTCTCTAGCCATTGAGTGTACATCAGTCACACACTTGTTATTGCGGTGCAATCTGGGATTGAATGAGTGTACTCGATAACGTCCACTATGGTTTGGAACGCCACTACAAATGTCTGTCCCTTCAAATAGTGCCCTATTTAAGGGTATAGGGGGCGTTTTCGGACACAGTCTCAGTTTTCCCATGATGCCATTTAACTTTCTGAAAATACACTATATAAAGGTTATCGGCATATATTGTTCTATGAAGATCCTTTACCATCCATGGAACCTTTCTGCACAAAAAGTTTTTTTTTTTTTTTTTTTATAATGGAAAAAGGTTCTTTAGATTATTAAAATGCTCTTTACTCTAAGAAAACCAGGGTTCTTTTAAGAACTGTTCACCAAAAGGTTATTTGAGCAACCAACATGTTTCTTCTATGGAATCGCCATGAAATCTTCCATTAGAGTGTCCGGTTGATCTCATTGCAGGTCAAATATACACATATATGGTGCCTTCTGTGTCTGTTTATAGCTCAAATCAAAAGAATCATATGTTGAACATACAGAATGTCCAAGTGCACTATAGTGTCACCTCTGTTGCCTTTAAAAAATGATTTTGTCAGAAATTCAAGCTCATCACATCATGTTTGTTGACTCCTCATTTCTCACCCTATTGACTTGAACTCATCAGCAAACTCACCTGACTTGATGCCTACCACATCTATGACAAACCCGTCCAGAATTTAGAGTCTGTGTCTGAAATAAGCATGTTCCCTCTTGTGCTATCTTTAATTTGAACAGAATCGTATTGCCTATAGATTCTGCTTTATGTCCTGAGTTTATTTTGTCTTAATGCCTCAGATACCAGACCAAATAACCGGCACATGTCCCCCACACAGTGGATTTGTTGCTCATGATTTTAGTTTTTATATCATTTTACACTGATAATACTTGACTATGCAATCTACAGAACTTGCTTTTACGAAACCTTCCCCGCAGTTGACCTTTTTCTGTAGAATCAATCAAATTGTTCCACTAAGTAAGCTAGTTGCTAGTAGCACACGCTGCTCTGTGCATTGATGTGTCCATGAAGTATTAACGGCTCTTGCTTTGGAATATGTTGATTAATACAGAGGTTGATTGAAATGTATGAAAATATATATTTTTTCAGTGTCAAAGGATTTCAGTGATGCCCCCATTCTATACTGTCATACAATAAAATGTTTGTATAAATGTGTAATGTGTTTGTCTTTTTTTATACCATTAAAAAGGGTTATATTTTTATGTTTCCCCAACAAAAATACAATTAATGCTGTTAAAAGTAGGTATACACCAATACGTTCTCCCCAAAAATGTCAATTCTGTTCAAATTTACTCACCGTCATGTTGTTCCAAACCTCTATGGCAATGTTGCTTGAGCTCCACCGTTCTTTTGTGTTGAAAAAAGTCATACAGGTTTTGAAACAAAATGAGAGTGAGTAAATTATGAAAATTTTTTCATTTTTGAATGTAGCCTACTATTAAGTTATTGCTCCAAGCCATGATTTTTTTCTTAATTTAGTGATTTTATGTGCGTTTGTCATTTTTATTCGATTTTTTTTATATTTCGATTTAGCTTTGATTTGTTTTTTTTAGTAAGTTTTAGTTGTTAATTCAGTTTTAGTAATTTTACTACTTTAATCATTTTTTATTACAGTTAGTTACCAAGGAAACGTTTTTAATACGTTTTTAATGTTTATGATTATCATGTCATTTAAATATTTCATTTTATTTCAGCTTACATATATTGGCCTGGAGAGGGCGCTCTAAGAACACTTAGTTTTTACAAACCCTTAACACTTACTACAGCTCATTCCTGTAAAGTGCATATCATATTACAAAACAAGGCTATAAAGTATTTATTTAGATTACCTTTCATAATATTTACTTTGCTTTACCACTTCATTCAGCCCTCTAAGAGACTAATTTTGAAATCACATATTTCACAGAAAATACTTTATAGGTTATTTTATTTTGGCTACATAGGCTAAATCACTAAAATCTAAAGTGACTAAAATCACTTTCCAAAATTAGTTTTTTTACATCTGACCTTTTCTTCAGGGTGCAATCAGTAGACTGACTTTGACTGACTTGAAAAAAAAAAAAAATTGGCCAAAAATTTTCACACATATTCAAATGCATTTTCACTATCTGAAAAGGTCTCAGTGTGTCCAAAAAACAAAACAAAACAAAACAAACATTTAATCTATTTTGGTACTATATTTTGTTTGGAACTCACAAATTCCGATGCTACTTCACTGCCTGGAAACCACTCGCTTTCACCGCTTTCCACTCGTAACTCGGTTTTAACCTGTTAACCTTAATTTTGGGAGAATCCCAGCTTGTCAGTGTAGTGAGACCAATAGTCAGTGCCATCTTTCCTGACCTCTGGTTGGATGGATCACATCTTCCAAACTAGGATAATGTACCCAAATGCCTAAATTCTACAACAATCTATGACTTACACTATATTCTTCATCTCTACCATCACCCTCACTGCTTCTATCCTCCTTAATCTTAAACTTCTTCCTTTCTTACTTCTGTTGCGCTACCATCATATTATCAATATGCAGCTACACAGAAATTATGCATAACACAGATTTGTTTGGTCTTTGAGTTATTGCTTTTACAAAATGTGCATAAAAAATTAGCAAACAAAAACACATTTGGATGTACAATGATTTTTTTTAATCCAATATATATGTTTCTAGTCTAAAATGAACTCATTATAGTGCCTTGAAAGGATGTGACCTAACATGTGCTAATGTCTCATTCACTTCCACTAAGTGAGTCTTGATTAATAAACTTTCATCCTTTATATACTAACAACAGGTTCTGTCAATGAATAAAAGTCACGATATGAGTCACAAAATATTTTACATACAGTATGTTTCACCCTGTATCTGAGACACAGTAGGTGTGTCACTGCATCTGGATTTCCAAGAATATTTCACATTTCACATTATTTGACAACATACTCTGAGAAACTATCCCATTTTCTAGAGTGAGACATTTGCACCCTTTCTTAATTCTGCTAAAGAAAATAATTTTTCCTGCAAAAGAACAAAGACAAACAGTCTGACACATTCACAAAAAGTAATTCCTCCAAAGATTTCCTTGTTGGCTTTCTTAGAAATGTTTAAGGATAATATCTAAGGTCCCGCTGGCCTTCAAACAAGCTGATAATTATTGACCAATCAGCTGGCTCAGATTTTAAAACCCTCCCACTGGTCAGAATGAATGACTGCATTAAAGAACTGCATTACTTTTTTTAAAGAAAATCTGCACTTCTGTGAGCAGGTTTTATTTGATTATTATTCGTTTTTTGGGGGGGGGGGGGGGGGGAGGGGGTTAACTCTGATGTGTGTAAAGTGGTGTGTCAGGCTCTGGGCCGTGCACACAGATCAATGAGTGAGAGAAGAGATAACCTTTCTCTTTCATCTCTTCGTTTTTATAGGAATCTCATTCTCTTTTTCTCCACTCTGTTTGCCAATCGGACAAACATGGCCTTTTACCCCATTCAGTCATGAGCTGCTGTTAAAATGACGTGTATGAATGGGTGACCTTTGACCCTGAGCGAAGTAAACTAGATGTATTTCAGGATGCCCCTTGCAACATGTGTGTGGAGATATGTATTCGCTTTGATCAAGCAATAGACATTATGTAAATACTGGAACATACATATGTATATATCTATATAATGTCAGATGATATATGATTGTGTTATGTTTAAGTTCCTGTTCCTCAGAGTGAACTTGAGCATACAGTTATTTGAGTGTGGGTGTTTATGGGGTGAGAGGAGCAGCTGAGAAGTGTTGTGAAACTCTGTCGGTCAAAGGGAACACGCTGGAGAAGAGGATGGCAGTAATGGAGACAGACAGACACACAATAGATCAGTTTGAATTTCGAATTTCATGGAGACTGTACACAGCAGGCAAATACATTTATAGCCAAATTGTGGATTCATAGAGAGAGAGAGAGAAAGAATGCAAAGCACATAACAAATCTTTCTGTGATTGACCAACCAGCTGAATGAAAATCGTCACACTGGTATGTGGACGCACTGGTACATATTCAGTTCAAGTTAATTTACTATATTGGACAAAATATTTTAATCACAAGTTTTAATAATGGAAAATATTAACTTTTTTATGACATTCTTGATATGAAAAATGTGCCATTTATTTAGAAATGTCAGATTAGTTTTTTTCTTTTCTTCAATCAAAATGTTTTAAACACAAACAGGCTGCATCCGAAATCACATACTCTCTTGAGCAGGTACATATTTTGAATAAAAAAGTACTGTATGTACTATATAGTATGAATGTGTGTATTATGAATGCGATTCGCCATGTTGTCATCGTCAGGTGACCTACCAGCATCAGCTATGTTGCTTCAAATTCTCTCCCGTGGCCTCATGGGATAGGAAAGTGTCAATCGTACTACTTTTCGTCGCAGTCCATTCGCTTTTATGAGTGCTGTGAATTCAGACACACTTCTTTTGCCACATACTGTTTTATTCATACTGTTTGATCCTGTCCCAAATGATACTTCATCTTCAGGAATATCCCTTCAAGATATTTGCTCACTGACATTACCCTCCGGGAAGTTACATCATCCTGGTGGAAAAACAGTGGTACAAACCCCAGTAAGTATCAGAAATTGATTTAATCAATTCCGTAATCCCCCCCCCTGGTATTAGTTGGTTGGTATCACTCTAACAAATCCTGTTTGATTACATTTCTTGAATCAGAGTAATGATACTAACATTTCAAAACAGCAAAATTGCAAATATTCAAGTTAAAGTTCTCTCATTAAAGCTAATTGTCAATGCCTCATTGGCTAACTTTATCTTTTGTCAGTTTGTGGCCTTTGTAAGATGTTTCTGAAAGTACCTTGAGAAAGTGCTGACACTCAGCTGATCCACATCTACCTATAGGACTCCTATCACCGTATATATAAGCTCCTTCAGTATTATCAGCAGCAGCTGTCGCGTTTCTCAGGAGCTCATTACCCTCCTCCATCCCCAGCTCCTCCTCTCGTCAGTCAGGATTTGACCTTCTGATTCCCCTTGAATCAGAATAAATTCTTGAATTATGTTGTACTTTCAAATCTTGAATTAAATATATTTGAATACATTTATGTTGGTTGTGTTCTGTTTACCCTAAGGGGGGTTATTGCTGTTCTCCCTGCTCTTATCCATGCTAGGCTGCATGGATGCACAGGGAGATCTCATCCACAACGGAACCATGCCGCCAATCCAAACAGTATGCTAATTGTCAATCGTATTTGATGATAGTGGTCCAGACAGAAATGTAATTTTGGTGATCAAAGATGAGTTTTAAGGGATACAATTGTTGACTACAAGGGGACTTTAAGTACTATCTAGAAATGTGTTGTGCATAAAATCTCATATTGAACTGTAATGCTACAACTTGTCTCTTTGTTGTAGTAACTGTTATGTATAATTATTTGTTTTGCACTTGCACAGTTCTGTTCAGATGTTTGCATGCTGTGAATAAATCATATCCTAACCTTGGCTAAAGCTGCATTTGTTTGGGTAGCACTGCTGTGCATTTTCTAAGCTTTGAACATTTCTGTAGCCTTGCGTTAAAACAGATCAATCTGAAATGATGGTTCCATGCCTTGAATGCTCATGCTATGGATTCCCAGCATGTTCCTCCTCCCCCTGCTTATATTTTGCCAAGAGCACAACAAAGGGCATGTCTCAACACTCTACGCTATTTTCCTTTTTTCCTAAGGTTACTCCATTCCTTCAAACAAATGTTTCTGCTGCGCTGTGCCCATGGAGTCATGAGTCATGAGGGAAGTCTGGGGTGAGTGTTGGTGTAGTGTCGCCCGAGGCATGCTGGCACTGCAAATTCCCACTGCTCTATCACCTGAGTTCACCTGTGACTGCTGTGGGCATGCATACATCAGCGCCAACAGTCCATACATAAAATGGGTTATAATTCCAAAATGGATGTTTTTGCCATGCTATTGTTGTAGGTTATTCTGTGTCCAAATGTTTTCTCATTTCCTGACTTACTAAAAATGTAAGCAAACCATTTGTAGCTTTATTGCCTTTGTGTGATTATGGCTCATTCAAAACTCTATCAACCAACAGAGTGTGACAGTCATGTTCTGGAAGCAAATATCTTATTTATTTTCTCCATAGGGGAATAGATTTTTAATGACAACTAATAAACCGTTAAAGACAGACCTACTACGGGGTTATTCATTGCTACATGCTTTTGTTGAAGTCACCAGTCCACATTATTTCAACTTATTGTTAAATAGTCGTGTTTAACACTACATTACCCATGATCCTGCAATAATCTCCACCGGTAAACAACTAAACTGCGCCAAAAAACAAAACAAACAAAAAAAAAACTACCCACTCCCAGTATGAGCTACAAATTGTCATGATTCCTGTCTTGTGTCCCCCTTGTCTTGTGTGGTCTTATGTTATTTCCTGTTCTGTGCCATGTTCTTTGTCTGGTGTTGTCCTTCTATGGATGTTATGTGTGTGGTTGTTGTCAGTTTTGTTTGTCGTCATTGCCCGTGTCTTTCAGTTTTACCTAGATTTGATTTTATTATGTTTGTTTGAAAAAATGTTAGCTGCATCTGGATCCCACTCTGGTTCTTTACCTCGTTAAAGCTGTACAAATTATTGTATACTTTTGTATTTTTGTCTGATTTTCAATTTTTAGATTCAAAGCAAATTTTGTAATGTTGTGATTCACCTTGTTGCTGATTGGTTTGGTTAATGGCTTATAATTCTAAATGTTTGTAAGACTTAACACTTCCTATGGAAAACAATTAATAATGAGAATATTAAAATACATTATGCTGCACTCTATAATGTGATTTTTGGGTGGGGTTATTTGTTTGACTGACCATCAGTAAATCTGTCTGAATACAGTCATTTGTTTTGACATTTTGTTTCGTGAAACTAGTCATGTCAAAATTGCAAACTTAATTTGTAACACTGCTGTCTTTATACAGCACTTGTCTGGCAGTAATGGAACTAAAGTATTTAAGTTGTGTAATTTGGGTGAAAAGGTCCTGCGGTCCAAAACTTGGCGGGCATCAAATGGGCTTTGGATGGCAGGTAATTTTATTAGGAACTGCACCATATTACATGGTTTGGAATTGGATAGTGAATTATATTTATGTCAAATATGTGCATTTATTTATGGGGTAATTTAACGCTAAAATAAAACTTGGCTGTCTAAGCTAATATTCAGCAATATTACTGATCTTACTGCACTGATTATAACTTATTAAGCTTATCTTAGTTTTCTGCAGAGCTGCTTTATAGCTGAATTGAACTCATTTCATAATGGAAGCACTTTACACTGGTGAACTGAAATGAGTCAACATGGAACTGATTTCAATGGATTAATGACTGTTTACTATTGTCTTTTTAGAGCTGCTTTACAGCAGAGTTGAACTCTGTTTGCATCATTGCATCGTGATTTTCACTGGAAAAGCTGCTATGAAACAGTCTGTATTGTATAAAGCGCTATATAAATAAAGGTGGCTTGACAACTATTGCAGTAGGCTTGGAAGTTCAGTAGTAGACTTGTAAGTAACTTATGAGTAAGTAAATATCCATGACTCCTCTAATTTAAGCTCTGTTAGTAGGGGGTGGGTGGACACAAGGTCAGTTTTTACAGTGTGATCGTGTCCTGTAATCCTCTGAACACATGGCCCCATAGCATGTGCTAGCCACAACTACGAATCACAATTATTAGGCCCGATACAGTATGTTCACGTGTGTGTGCCCTGATTTTATAAAGCAAAATCCTACAGGACATTCACACTGTTGTGCACATGAAAGTGTCAAGGCAGTTTTCTTTCAATCTGCTCTCAAAACACTACAGCATGCTCTCATTTTATAGCCGTGGCGCTCTGTGGCTAGTGCGTGGAATAGGTCTGTAAATCGTTTTAAAGGCTGCCTTTCATTTAGCGCTCAGACATTAGTGTCGCACACCCTCTGGTTCATTGTTGACATGTAGCGATTCTATAGCTGCATGTGTGAAATGTGGAATGGCTGGGTAACTTGGTTGTGTTGAATTATTAACCAGGTGTATCATTAGCCATATTCAACGCTGGCAATAAAACATATACGAAGCCTCCTTCTCCAATGCTTCCTGTTTGTTAATTCTATGACACATTATTTTCTTTTTTTTCTTTTGCTCTCCAACTTATTGTTATGGACTTGAATCTTGTTGATGCACAAGTTACAGAAATTGAGTATGGTTGCGAGCTAATATTATAGTACTACCAGGTTCAGTCAAGGTATTTGAGCACGGCGTGAGCGAGCCATTCCAGGGCTGGAAGATTGCTCCCATAGCTATTGGAACACTCTGTGCATGTGCCAAACAGCTCTCAGTCTGCCAAATAACTCTACTGTTGGCAATACCCAAACAGAAACCTTCCCCAGCACATGTGCTGAAAAGACCAGAAGGCAGGTTTATGCTGGTTGAAGCTAGTTTGGTGCTGGTCTAAGCTGTTGGACCAGAATAGTGGTGGGCAGAGGATACTGGTTGACCAGAATGGTTTTCTGGTGGTTGCTGGTTGATCAGGTTGGTTAAAGATGTATGCACAGGAATCTTGCAGATCAACATTCCGAATCAATATGAGCTGAAAATAATACATACAAATGCACACATTGAAACTAATCAATACTTTTCTCGAGTAAGAATGCAAGTAGTAATCAAAAGTGATAGTTAATGCTTTTAAATTGTTACAAAAATATTTTTTCAAATAAAGGCTGTTCTTTTGAACTTTCTGTCCTGAAGAAAAAAAAAAATATATATATATATATATATACGTTGACGTTGACGTTTTTTTTTTTTTTAGAAGATGGCAGATCGTTTCGCTAAATAAGACCCTTATTCCTTGGCTGGCATCATGTAAAGCCCTTTGAAGCTGCATTGCAACTGCAATTTGGATCTTCAATACTTTGATAACCGTTGAAGTCCACTAAATGGAGAAAACACCTGGGGCCTCATGTATCAATCTTGCGTACGCACAAAAACTTTGTGTACGCCAGCATTCACGCTCACGGTCGGATGTACTAAGAATGTACGTTCCTCCACGCTAATTTCATGTCTGGCGTACGTACATTTCTCATAGTTTTTGTCCGTTGGCGACTCTTACAGGCAATGAAGTTAAGTTGCAAACATTACACAACGAATTGTTCTACAAGTCTATCGCACTACCACCTGTGGGAAGCATTGCTATTAATTTGCCATTTATAAAATAATTTACATATATTCTCACACGAGCCTTATGGGAATATTCTATCAATTATGCAATTAAGTAAGAACAAATAAAAGCATATGCAAATTGATACAACCCTTAGTCTATGGCAATGGCAGCTTTGGCCTTATTAGAGGACATTGCTAATGGGAGAATCCGAAGAGAACGAGTTTTTAGGGACCACAATGATTTTCTGGCCCAGGATGATGACTGGTTTATCAGCCGTTTCAGATTTCCAAGGGCTATCCTCTTGGAGCTCTGTGCTGAGTTGGGTCCGAATCTAGAGAGAGAGACGGCGAGGAGCCATGCAATACCTGTTCCCTTGCAGGTGCTGACAACACTTGGTTTCCTGGCAACTGGTTCTTTCCAAAGGGAACTGGGAGACCGCTCAGGAATAAGCCAGTCGTACTTTCTGTAAAGTTTCGCTTCTTGCCGCTTTAGCCATTTTCTTACTCCTTTCTTTTGCCAAAGTGGACTCATTAACATATTTTAATGTATTTAATTAAGGGAGGAGACTGGGTGGGGCGTTGTGCTCGTGCATGTGCGCTCATTTTTACGTTAATTGGGATGTACAAAGAGAATATGCGTGGGATCCTTCGTACGCAGAGATTCATACATCTGTTTTTTTTTTTTTTTGTTTGTTTTTTTTTGCGTACGCACATTTACAGCTTTGTCCGTATGCAATGTTTTAGTGTGAACTCAACACAAGTCTTTGTACATGAGGCCCCAGGGGCCTTATGTATAAACGTTGCGTACGCACAAAATGGGCATAGAAATATGCGTACGCATTTTTCCACTCACATATCGGGATTTATAAAAAAAAAAAAACTTGGCGTAAATAAGTACGCACCGTAAGGATGCTCTTGACAGTGCGTACGCACTCTTTTAGAAGAGTATGTGTTTTGACGACACCAACTGGCCCAAATAGCAATAACTATTTAAAATGAAAAACTTCTAAATTATCCTATTACATCACCCAATAAATCAAATTGCATCAACCTGAATTATCATTATCAGCATTCTTAACCAGGTGCAAGAACTATTTTTCACCGATGGTGAGCTGGATCTAAATGTCTTTTTGGTCACTTTCAGACACAAAATTGAAAGAAAATTAAACATATACAGAAAGATAATACAAATCTAATTTCAGCCACCAAGCCTGTCACTTGAAGCAATTATCCATCCCTTCTTAAATGTCCGCGCCAGCGAGCGCGTTGGGCCGTTTAGTGAAACTGATGCAAATAACAGTTTAAATAAATAAAATAATTATTTAAACTATGTTTTACTTCTGATATAAACATTTATATTAAATATGGTATTCAAATGAATGGAGTTAAACATTTAAACATGAAATCATTACTGAGAAGTAACAACATTTTTTATATTCAATCAATATTTTTGTTGTGGATGCAATGTTTTTGAACACATTTCCTGTGGCGTGCTGTGTTTTAATGTTTTAACCACAGAGATAATTGCTTATCATGATAATACCAGATTGTCTGAGAAAATAGTTTCGCGCAAATAATGCCCAAGGCCTATCTGTTTCCATTAAAAATATAAATCAATTAAAAATACAATTCGGCCAGTGGAAAAGATTGAGAAAAACTTTCTCTGAAATGTATTTTACACTATTTGATTTATGTATTAAAAAACAAGGCAAGGATAGGCAACGACTTGATTTGTATTAATGTAATGTCTTGTACCGTTAAACGTTATCACGTGGATGAATAATCATATGCAAATGATATGCAGATGAGGATCTGCATAGTAAAACTAGACATTGTAAGTTCCATATAATGGTTATTTCAAGGAGAAGACGCATGTGCGCACAATCTTCCGCTGACTGGGATTTATAAAGTGAATTCCGCGCAGGTTCTGGCGTACGCACGGTTTTATAAGTCTGAATATTTTTTTAGCGTACGCCATTTTTGGCTTTCGGGCGCACGTACACTTTTAGTAAGGATCCTACGCACAGTTTTATAAATGAGACCCCTGGGGTCTCATTTATAACCGCTGCGTACGCACAAAACAGGCCCTGAAAGAGGCGTACGCCACTTCCGACACATAAGTTGGGATTTATAAAAACAAACTTGTCGGGAAAATTTGCGGACCTGCACGCACACTCTGACCCATGCGTACGAACGTTTTAAGAATGGAGCAGTTTGGCGACACCGATGGTGAGCTGGAGTTAAATGTCTTTTTGGTCACTTTTAAACAGAAAATCTAAAGAAAATTATACATATACAGAACGATAATACAAATATAATTTCACCCACCAAGCCTATCACTTGAGGCAAATATCCATCCCTTCTTAAATGTGCGCGCCAGCGAGCGCATTGGGCCGTTTGTGAAACTAACGCATGTATTGCCTATCTAACGGCAGATGAGGTAAAACGGTAAATATTCCTAAGCCCTAATCATAAAAAACAGTACATGTTCACAATAACAGTTTAAATAAATAAATAAATAAATAATTTAAACTATGTTTTACTTCTGATATAAACATTTAGATTAAATATGCCATTCTCATTAATGGAGTTAAACACTTAAACTACATGAAATCATAACTGAGAACTTTTTATATAATTTTTTATATTAAATAAATAGTAATATTTCTTGTGGATGCCATTTTGAACACTGTTCCTCTGGCATGCTGTGTTTTAATGTTTTTCTACAGAGATAATTGCTTGTCATGATAATAGCAGAATGTCTGAGAAAATAGTTTCACGAGTTCACACTTACATATAATTTTGAGGGAGTAAGATTTAATGCGTATTTGGCATGCTGTCCGGAGGGAGGGCTCCGAGCTCGGAATTCAGCCCGAACGCAGAGTACTCCCCCCGTATGTAAGTGATTTTTAGAACTAGGAGTGTGGAGAACTAGGAGTGTGGAGAACTAGGAGTGTGGAGAAGGGGTGGAGGGGGGATGCTGCAACTGTCAATGGATCGACGTAAGACTGCTGAGTCTATATGTACCCTCTTATCATTGATTGCTGATTGCTGTCCACTCGTGTTAATTATCTGAACGTGCTCCTCCCGAACTTAGTTAATAAAACTTCATTTCTTGCAAATAATGCACAAGGTCTAACTGTTTCCATTCAAAATACAAATCAATTAAAAATACTATTTGGCCAGTGGAAACTATTTTACACTATTTGATTTATTTATTCAAAAACAAGGCAAGGATGGGCTAATATAATTTTTATTAATGTAAGTGACGGCACATCCGTATTTCATATTTCCCTAATGTCTTGTACCATTAAACATGTTACCATGTGGATGAATAATCATATGCAAATGATATGCAGATGAGGATATGCATCGCAAAACTAGGCATTGTAAGCTCCATAGATGGTTATATCGGGGTGAAGACGCACAAGTGCGCACAATCTTCCGCTGACTGGGATTTATAAAGTGAATTCTGTACAGGTTCTGGCGTACACACGATTTTACAAGTCTGAATATTTTTATGCGTACGCCATTTTTGGCTTTCGGGGGCGCGTACACTTTTAGTAAGGATCCTACGCACAGTTTTATAAGACCCCTAGAATGTTTTCCTCAAAGACCTTATTTTCTTTTCGGCTGAAGAACATCTTGTGAAGTGGGGGTGAGTAAATTATCAGGAAATTTTAATTCTGAAGTGAACTAATCCTTTAAGCCTTGTCCGTGAAACTGGGGGAGAGTGTTATATGTATATTCCAGCCAATGTTTGTGTATGCAGCGCAATTTGATTTGGCTCAAGCTCACCCCTTGCCTCAGTAGTGAAGTCTGTGACTGATTAAACAGGCTGAAAAGATCTCTAACCTTTTTCAACCCAGTGAAGTCATCAGCCAATTGGTTCATGGCCTTCAGTTACAAACGAACTGAACCTACTCTTTGTGCACACTCAATTTTAAAGGCCGTCTCCCACTGTGTGGATCGAAAAATGTGTACTTGGTAATTGCACCTTGTGTGGAATGCATTGGTATCAGTTGAATTAATTAAAATTATTACGTATTTATGAGCCCCATGTAGAGCGTTTTTTTTTGTCTCAGAAAGACTTCATTCTACTGTTCAGACTACTGTGTGTTCGTGTTTGAAGCTACAGTACAATGATGGATGGCTATGTTGTTTTCTCATTCAGTGCATGTGCTTTTCTATCTATGGAAATGTCCCAGCAGACCTCTGAAGTGACCGCAGTGTGACAGACTGGAGCTTGTATGACCTTTGATCAGTCCAAAATCAAATAAAAAGGCTCATTCCCCAGGTTACCACCTAACTATTTTTTTCTGATCAGGGATTACTCTTTTATACATAAACAGATACACACACATTCCACCAATCCCACTTCCAAACTGCTGGCTACACGTGGGGATGAAAGGCTGATCTGATATGGGTGTCACAGGGTTCACTGCTGCACAGCACTTCAACTCCATAGTTCCACGTCACAGCTGGAACAATGGGAACTGCAGCTTGACACAAGGTCACATAAGAGCATCATGGGGGTGTCTAGACTTTCCAGGAATTCAAATGTGTTTCAAAGGATGGTAATACAAAGCAATGGCAATCAAAGTCAAATTGCAAAGGCTCACCTGTTTTTACAATTCACTAGGATTTACATTTCCATCCTAAACTCCACACAAAGTCAGTTCACACATATACAGTACGGACATGCAGTTGCCAAGAAGATTCTAAAAACTGACCTTTAATGCCATGCTTTCTTTATGAAACGATTGCATGTAGAAATAGAGTATACAGTATGTCACCATTAATAGATAATGACCATTAATGTATGTAAATCCACTGTTTAAAAATGTTGTATCAAATTAATTCATGTAACATCTAATTTAATTGGTTTCATTAATTGAAATTATATAAATCGGTGTCCTGTTTTTAAACATTTTTACATTTCCAGAAAAAAAGTAAAAGTATACCACTGTCACAAAGTCTGCATTTAGTAGATTAAAAAATAATCTTTGTTTGCTCCCTGATGTAGGCATTCATGTTTTGGAGGATGCGTGGCTTTGGACACGTTCTGATGAAGTCTGCATTCCAGAGGCTCTCCCGCGGGAATCTCATTCCTTGTACAGCGGGATTAAATTTCCCAATGAAATGGTACTTTTCCACTGCATGGTACGGTACGATTCGGTACGGCACGCTTTGGCGCTTTTCCACTGCATGGTACGGTACAGTACGGCTCGCTTCGGCTCGCTTTAAATGGTACCACCTCTGTTGAGGTTCCAGGCGTACCGTACCAATACTAAAATGTGACGTGGAAGCACTGTAGATCACTGATTGGTCAGACAGACAGAATCGTCACTACCAGCGTCATTGTATTTGCAAGACATCAAACCCGCTAGATTTAAATAGCCAGTAACAGCCACCGCTGTAGCACCTGTTACTTGATTGACTTGCTTGAAGAAAAAAACTTCCAAAAAAGAAATGGGTGAATCGTGGTCAGTGGAGAGAAGCGCAGAAGTTCCTCTTGTTGGTTGACGAGGAACGGATAAACTTTAATAATCAGTCATAATCCCACCCACTTTGAAGCGATACTAACTGCAGTGGAAAAGCAACCGAGCTAAAGCGAACCGAGCCGTGCCACGCTGAGCTGACTCGTACCACGCAGTGGAAAAGCGGAGCGAGCCGAACTGTGCCGTGCCGAGCCGAACCATCCAGTGGAAAATCGCCTAAAGAGGGTAACGGTCATTTGGACGGGAGCGGGTGGTCTGACAATAGCCCGGCCGCTCCCGACATCCTTTGAAAATCCGTGCTTGAACTTGAATTGAATAAAACTTTCTGCAGGGGTGGCATTCACACAGTTTCCAGTTCCCTGCCCTGAGCAACCTGGCAAGATATTTTCTTTGCAGTCAGTTAACATATAGGTTATGACTTCTATGTAAAACGAATATTAGTTTTACGTTTTCGTTATTTTGGTACCATTTCATTGCTAACATCAGCTATCAGGTTCCCAAACGAATGCAAGCTAATGTTAGTAAAGTATCACTGCTATCATTACTCTGTATATTGTACGAGATTAATAATGTAAGGCAATGTTTACAGCTCAGAATACGCGTGATCCTCCATCTTCTACAAGCTTTCAAATCTGCCGGCAGTCGCGAGTAATCTCCCCCTCGCATTCGTCACAGTGCCACTGACTGTAAAAGCGTGAAAGGCAGAGCTTGAATTTCCAGGTATGTCCCTCTTTGGCAAATGTATTTTCAAGATGGATGCGCAACATGGCCGCCATTCGAGTGGCTCGCTCGTATGTATTGTGAATGGCAGATTCTACGCGGGATTAGTTGGTGGAAGTAATTACACATGAATGAGCACATATAATTTTGAAAGAACAAAGTGTTTTTTGCTAATAATCAACTTTTCAAAATTACACATATTTGAAAAAATATTTAATTTTGCAGTAATTTAGTCAGCCAACATATTTTGTTTATTCGTATTTTTGTCTTATTTTGAATGACAGACGTCATATTTAATTTAGCCTATTTTTCTTTGTGCCATTCTTTCTTTACTATGTTGACAGCATCATGATAAGACAAAATTATCAAACAAAATTCTTCTATAGCCAACATTTTTTATCTGTTATCACCAATTACTCTCTAATTCTTTAGGGGAAATTTAAATATGAGATTAGTGGGATTTAGCGGGATTGGTCGGGTATGGAAGAAAATCATTCTAAGCGGATATCGGGTAAACAGTTAATTTTAAGCTTGAGTGGGCAGAATAGAACCTAGCAAGAAGCGGGGGAAAAATAGTCCAGTGCAGACCTCTACTTTGAAGGGAGGGTGGGATCTTATGCTTCCAAAGCTAGCTCGCTTTTGCTAGCCTCTCCGAAAATTGCCTAACCTAGAGATCCCATTTTTTATTTCTCTTTCTTATGGGTATTGTTATAGTCACACTAAATGATTATGATTTCACCAAGGTTGGTTCACTGCTTTCTGGCTAGAACTGTTGACTCAGGCCGATTAAAGCAACCTTCATGTCACAATCAAGTGACTGTATGACATCTGGAAAGGGGCCTATAAGCAAATGGTCCAAAGCTGTGTTGCTCAATATATTTGAACAACTAAATTGATCATTTTATTCATACTTTTAAGAAGGTCACATACTAAATAATGACAAAATGTTTTCCCAATTTATTTTATTATTTTCGAGAAGTTGTTAGAAGCCACACAAAGTAAACATAACGTCATGCTCAAACAAACAGAATAAATCAGCCTCACAAGTCATGTGTGCCACCACACTAACATAAGCTAATGTTTTGTTAGGAAAATTGATATTTGTATAAGTTGTCAATAAATCCTGCTCTGTGGTAGCATGTCAATAGATGAAATGTCATTTATAAATGACGTCAATATAAGAAATGTCTGAAGAACTCAAAATAAATTGAATTAAAATGCAAAGATCAGCACTTGGTATAACGTCATAACCTCTATCTATCATGCAAATACCTGACAAGCATTTCTTTAAAGCAGGGTGCGACAAAATATAACTGTATAGTAAGTAAGTGTACTACTGTTTGAGGTGTCAAACTCACACCTCTTTACAGAGGTGAAATATGATGATAAGATCAAGTCATAACAAGATCAACTGATATATTGTCTTACTTAAGTGCCTAAAAGGGCAGCATCCAATGAAATGAAAACTCATATGTAACTGATTTGCTCTCTGTGTTCTCATGCAAAATGCGCATGCAGGAGATTTGACTTTGAGCTTAGCATGTTGCTAAGCTAATGACTTGATACTCTAATAAGCACAGAAAGGGTATAAATATTGGGTAACCTGCATTTTGCCTGCACATTCTCTGCCATTTGGGATTTTTTCTCTCTGTCTTCGCTGTGAAGGATATAGGCTATGTGATATTGGTTTAATATTTGGCTAAAAGAAGGTATCAGGTAAAGTACCAGGAAAAATGCTTAATGTGCTGCCAACGTAGTCAGTGTCACCAGTTAACCACTGTTAATGTGTTTATCCACAGCGTGCTGTTTTGTTTGAACTGATTGCATAAAAGTTCTGCTATGATGTAAATAGTCATACGACAGCATGGGAAAGAAAACAAAGTACCCTGATCTTTGATTTCAGCAAGGTACTGTTGATTTATTGTTCTCTAGATAGGAATGAAGCAAGGTGTGGCAAGAGAAGGCATGGTTTAGATTTACACACATGCAAACATGCACACACAGTAAAGTAAACAGGTTTCAGGGCAGGGTGGGGCTTTTGGCCTAGGTGTAATGTGTCATGACTTTTCAGTGGTTACATTCCAATTTCATAACAATAACCTGCTCGTCTTTGAGTTGTTATGAATATAAGATATAATCTATTACCACAAGGGAGGAGGAGCAGAGTCACCAAAACTAGCAGACAGTGGAGACTGTCATAATCTTCCTTCTTATGAGCCTCCAAAGAAAGAAGCCATGGGTTAGTTGACCAAAAGTTCAAAGCCACATTGGAAATCTGGGATTCAAAATCCAGTTTAAAGTTGGAAATGAACAAAAACATTTTAGGATTTATTTCTAGGTCACTTAGTACAACATGTTCCTGGATAAACATCTTTGTTGATCCTGGAACAACATTTTAATCAACGAATCAGATATTAGGGACAAGTTTACAGTTTATGTCAACCAGGTGGTAGGTGCTCATTTTCCTCTGATTTTAGGGATAAGTTGTAGATAAGGCTAGGTTTAGGGGTAGAGATAGGGTTAAGAATACATTTTCAGACAGGAATGTTGTTCCAGGATCAACAAAATATATGGTGATCTAGGAACATGTCTTGCTTGGCAAAATCACAGTGACCTTTCCACAACAGCAGCCCTTCAACGCCGAGAATGCAATGTGGACCAGTGCTTCATTATGAATTGTGTTTTCAGAAATTTCAAGGAAGTATTAGGGACTTTAATTACAAACATTCACACCCACTTCACATGGACAGACTGAAGTGAGCTACACAGCAGACTTCTTCCCGACAGTCAAACCGGCGTTACGTCATGGGAAGACCGCGAGTGTTTAGGGTGCCATTTGGGACAAGGACAAAGAACTACTCCTGATGAAAGTCGAATATGTTGTCCCTGCATCTGGGGCAAAAATCTGTTCTTCAACACACCGAAAGGACTACAGGCTACTGTCAACTTACTAGCATGTGTATTCTGCGCCTTAGTGTAAAGGAGATAATTGTCTATTTAAGCATATATATTTGTATACATTCAAAAAGGGAAAGTGAAACTAAGACTGCAGGTATACAAACCATAAACAAAGCAGCACTTGCTTGCCGTTTTGAATATTAATCATGCTGATCACGTTCTTTATTCCACTCCGCTCATGTTATTCTGAAAATATTCCTGCAGTGTAATGCTCACGTAAGATAAAGTAAAATTAGAACAGCCTTCTGTTTGGGCCGTCATGACTTATTTTGCTCTTTTATCACTTATGCTCTTATTCTCATGCACCACTCCTTCGCTAAACTGAACAGCCAATCAGAGTTCTCTCTCTCGCACTGACGTTGAATCGCTGATTCAAATGAATCAATGTTGAATTGCCCCTAAAAAACCCGATGGCGCCAACTAGAGCCGACGGTTCAGAACACACAGAGAAAAGTCAGTCGACGCTCAAAAACGGCCCAATGTTGCCCGACGACGACTATCAGCTTAGTGTGTCCCTGTCTTTGCACAACACCAAAGGTAAATTAATTTCAAATTTCTAAGCACACTGCAATGGTCACAATATGACGTCACACTCTGTGTGTATGTTTTAAAAAACATGATTTAACATAAATCACACTTTTTTAATAACCTAGCCTACTTAAAGTGTATATTACAAATAAATGACTGAATGCTAAAAATGAATAAATGTAAATGAACAAAAATTTGTGTTGCATTTACAATCCTGAGAACAGCCATATGGATCTCATAACTTCATAAGTCACATACTGACAGCACGTGAGCTGAAAGAAAACGTCTCGGTTACGTATGTAACCCTAGTTTCCTGATAGGGAACAAGACGCTGCGTCAAACGCTGTGGGAACACCCCTGCGTTGTGCGTCATGAAGCACTTACGGAATCAGCCCAATGGAGAGACGGAACGTCATAGGCGGTTGACGTCATCGACCAGGAAACTATAAAGCACCCCAAAAGCACAAACGCATCAGATTCTGATAGGGCTGAAGGAAGCGCTAACGGGAATGCCGGGAGTATAGCAGAACGACGCAGCGTCTCGTTCCCTATCAGGGAACTAGGGTTACACAAGTAACCGAGACGTTCCCTTTCAAGGGAACTTCGAGCTGCGTCAAACGCTGTGGGAACGCGACTACCCACGTCGCCATAGGAGCAAGTGACCGTCATGCGAGAACTAGCGCACAGAGGACGAGAGCACCTGAGCCTCAGGGGTAGAGCTTAAGTCTAATCATAGAACTTAATAAACATATGCGGTGAAGACCATCCAGCCGCATCACAAATATCACTCAGGGAAACTCCTGACAATAAAGCTTTGGAAGCAGCCATACTCCTAGTAGAGTGGGCTCGTACAGCCAAGGGTGAAGGTACTGATTTCCTCCACAGGGCAGCTCTGTGGACATAAGCGTCTAACGCCATCACTGGGCAGAGCAAATTAAGTTTCTCCTGGTCTGACGACAGAAATGGAGGTGGACAGAAAGCCTGCAGAACTGTAGGTCTAACAACATTAGTAGGGACCTTAGGAACATAAACCGGCCTAGGGTATAGAAAAGCCTTAACCATACCTGGCGAAAATTCCAGGCACGAGGGTGCAACCGACAGAACCTGCAAATCTCCGATTCTCTGAAATAAGGAGATAGCAAGAGGGAAGATAGACTTCAGAGTGAGAAACTTCTCAGGAACTTCTTCGATAGGTTCGAAAGGAGCTAGGGAAAGACCTAGTACAGTGGCCAGATCCCAGGTTGGCACCCTCGTACGAACTGCTGGCCTCAGCCTCAAAGAGCCACAAAGAAAACGAGTTATAAGCGGGTGTCTCCCAAGAGAAACTCCACTGAAAGGGACGTGGTAAGCAGCCAGTGCCGCCACATACACCTTTAGTGTGTAGGGGGATAACCCTGTGGAGAAACGGTCCTGCAGGAATTCCAGCACTGCACCCACTGGGCAGTTAACTGGGTCCCGCAGGTGTTCTCCACACCAAGAGGTGAAAAGTTTTCACTTCTAGGCATAAGCTTCCTTGTGGATGGAGCTCTGGAATGAAGGATGGTCTCAACAACCTCGGTTGAGAGACCGGAATCTAAGAGCTGGGCCCCCTCAGAGGCCAAGCCCACAGTTTCCATAACTCTGGGCGGGTGTGAAATATCGTGCCGCCCACCTGAAAGAGTAGATCCTTCCTGAGCGGGAGCTCCAGAGGAGAGCCATCCAGGACAGGAATCAGGTCCACAAACCAAACTTGGGCCGGCCAGAATGGGGCTACTAATAGTAGGCTGACCCCGTCCTGGCGAACCCTCTCCAGAACTCCTGGTAGCAGAGCAATCGTGGGAAAAGCGTACAGACGTGACCTCGGCCACGGCTGCACCATAGCGTCCAACCCCAGAGGGGCTGGATGACTGACAGAGAACCACAGACGGCAGTGCGATATCTCCTTGGAAGCGAATAGGTCCGCCTCGGCGCGACCGAAACTCAACCAAAGGAGCTCCACCACCTCGGGGGTGGAGTCTCCATTCCCCCGGCCTCGGCCCCTGCCTCGACAGGGAGTCTGCTACCACATTCAAATACCCAGGAATATACATTGCTCTCAGTGATAGTAACTTCCCATGGGACCACAGGAGGACCTGACGGGCCAACTTGTAAAGCCGGCGTGACCGCAGGCCCCCCTGACGACATATATAAGAGACTACCGACGTGTTATCTAACTGAACTAACACATGATGACCTCTCAGGTCTGCTAGGAAGTGTTCCAGAGCCTGACACACTGCCAAGATCACTGTCAAGATATATGCCATGATAGATGATGGTCCTGCCACAGACCTTGGGCTGGACGACCACTCATGACCACCCCCCACCCTGTGAAGGAAGCATCCGTCGTTAGCGTTACGCGATGACAAAGAGCCCCCAGCACAGGACCTTTGGATAGGAACCAAGTTTCTTTCCACAAGACCAGAGCACGAAGGCAGCGCCGCGTGAATTTGATCGTGCGGAGTGGATTTCCCCTCGGGGAGAATCCCTTGGTCCTGAGCCACCACAGCAGCGGTCTCATGTACAACAAGCCAAGGTTTAACGTTGGACACTACTGCCATCAGACCCAACAGTTCTGAAACTGCTTTACAGTGAGTAATTGGCCTAGCTTTACTATTTCAAGGCTGAAGAATCGAAGCGATGGGGATGACCAAATCCCAAACGACACCCAGAAAAGTGGTCTCCTGAGAAGGAGATAAAACACTTTTCTTCGCATTCAGCCTCAACCCCCACTTCCTGATATGCACGAGGACGACATCTCGATGCCGAACCGCCATCTGCTCCGTCAGAGCTAAAATCAACCAATCGTCGATGTAATTGAG
Source organism: Meda fulgida (assembly GCA_030578275.1). Taxonomy (NCBI): domain Eukaryota; kingdom Metazoa; phylum Chordata; class Actinopteri; order Cypriniformes; family Leuciscidae; genus Meda; species Meda fulgida. Next base: position 26,387,226 of record CM060624.1, on the reverse strand, counting down.
AATGCGAATAACCTGAAGCCTCAGAGGCACTAGTACTGCATCCGTGCATTTCGTGAAAGTACGGGGAGATAGCTAGACCGAATGGAATAACCCTATATTGGAATGCCTCGCTCCCGAAGGCAAACCTCAGGAACTTCCTGTGTTGTGGAAGGATGGAAATGTGGAAGTAAGCGTCCTTTAGATTTATCGTGACAAACCAGCCCTCGGACCTGATTTGTGACACGACCTGCTTGATAGTGAGCATCTTGAATTGAGCTTCCCTACCGAGCGATTTTATAGGCGCAGACCTAAAATTGGACGCAACCCCCCATCCTTCTTTGGAACGATGAAATATCAGCTGTAATAACCTAGCTCCAAACTGGGAGGAGGAACCCGTTTTATAGCCCCCTTTTGCAGGAGCGTTTTCACCTCTTGTTCCATTACCAGAGCCTGCTCGGGGCCCCCACTATAGGTAGAACACCTCTAAGGGTACCAGTCTCTCGAGAACACAGCGCCCTGTAACGGCGCACCGGCAGGGAACAACTGGTTTGACTGCTCTGAGACCCTCCTCAGAGGGAGCGAGCTTCCCTCGGGAAAGCGCCCGATGGGACCGTCTGCTCCCCGACATGAAGGCGGGGTTGGCAGAACGGGCCCCTGAGGGCACCGAGGAAGAATGGGCACCGCAAAAGAGGTGAACACCTTTCTCCCTTGGTGGGGACCACCCTCAGCATAGCCAATATAACTGTCCTCAAATCAGTCTTATTTTTTCCAAAAGCTTTGGTTGAGAGTGCCGCATCTGGTCCCACTCTCCAGCAGGGGGAGCGCGAGACGCGATACTCTGCTTTGCTGCGCCTATGCGATGAGCTCGTAGACGGCCGAGGCTGCTCCCGCCCAGCAGCCCCGAGGACGTGAACTTTTAATGGAAGAAACCTTTTAAAAGCTGCTGCCTGCTTATTTCCTTCCTGAAATTATCAATGACAGTTTTAACTAAGTCACTGAATAACCCTGCAGGGGAGAGAGTAGCATCTACTAGATGAAAGCTTTTTCTTTCTTTTTAATGTTGGAAAAATTAATTTTACCATAAATCGGCAGCCTGACGCAGTTCTCAAACCACATCAGTACTGCCTCCTAACTCACGCTCACGTCCTATAGCAAATCAGCCTGGTATGCCTGCAATATAGACATTGTATGTAGACACGATACGCAGCCTGACCTGCCGCCGAATACACTTTACAAAGCCGAAATATTTCATAATGGCTTGGAAGGTAATGCCGGTGCTTAAATGACAATGCAGACTCGGAAGAGAGATAGCTCGCAAGTGTCTCTTATACCCGCGGCAAAGCGCCGTCTTTCCTTTTTAAAAAACCTAGCCCCCCTACATCGGAATATATAAATGATTGGGGGCTAAAAAATTCTATTAGAAGCCGACTTCTTCCATAATCTCGACACCTCAGTATGGAGATCATGAAAAAATGGCAAGCACCGGCGTGGAGGTTGTACACGGGAAGGGAGAAATCTCTCATCTAACTTAGATTTAATAACAGACTCCTGCCTAGCCACTGGCCACTCAATGCTTAGTTTTGATACAGCTCGAGTGAGAACCTCCATGAGCTCTTCGCTTTCGGGAGTGTGGGGTGGCGAGTCCTCCGCATCTCCCTCGTCAATACTGCTTTTTTTTTAGATAGTTGCAGTATTGGTGCTTCAGCCCGGGCGGAAGAAACCGCAGAGCGTTCTTCCGTACCGGGGCTGAGACACTGGATCTAACAGGTAAAGGCAGAGAAAAGGCAGAGCCCGTCTCTAACCCCGCTGAAAGATCCATTTGCGATCTCCACGATAAGCGTCGCCGCTCAGCCTCTGCAGAAGCGTGACTCGAACCGCGGGGAGCGCGCACCGAGCACTCTCCTCAAAGAGCGCTAGGCGGGAGCGGAGCGTCCATAAAGGCAGACGCTCGCGGTGCTCGCTGCACTTCCAAACAAACAACACAAAGAACGTGTGTATCCCCGCCCGTTAGATAGCACGAGCAGGGAGGGACACACTTCTTAAATGCTGTTCGCTCGCCATAGTCTCTCATACAAAATTGTTTGTGTGGTGTAAATGTGATAACTCCTGCTTAGCAAATACTAAAGACAGACACAGTGTTTACACTCAGACAGATTCACATATAGCACGACTGAAGGCACAGAAGCTGATGCGCTTGTGCTTTTGGGGTGCTTTATAGTTTCCTGGTCGATGAAGTCACCCGCCTATGACGTTCCGTCTCTCCATTGGACTGATTCCATACGTGCTTCATGATGCACAACGCAGGGGCGTTCCCACAGCGTTTGACGCAGCTCGAAGTTCCCTTAAAAGGGAACTGTTAGTCCACCCACATAAATTCCAGCTGCAAACAAACAAATACATCCATCCACACGCACTGTTTGTTTTCCACTGAAGACATAAATCCAGAAAGGTATGACTCTGTCATCCATATTAATGAGATCGATTAATTACCAATCTTTGCCTCTTCAGTGTCTATTGTTATGAATATGTTAACTCTCTCCTTCTGAGTGTTTGCATGCACTGGAAAAAAAATGTGTTGACAATTCTCACTCAGAAATAAATTTCATAAATACTTAACATAAACAGCAAGCACACAGTATATTGAACTTAAATATTCATGTGCTTTATGCTGCTTCACATTGGAATTATTGTAAATACAGAAGTTGCACATGAACTCCCCCACCTGAAGTTGTAATTACGACTCAAACTAAGATAATTCTGATTTGGGAGAAGTCATTAACTTTCATCTTGGTGGAGGCGTTTGAATGCTAGGTTTTATTTATTTTTCCAAATATGCCCACCTTGTTAGCATTTGTCACTTTGGTCATACATGTTTACATATAACAGTAACAGTTTAATGGGTAATGGGTAACACTTTAGTTTAGGGTCCAATTCTCACTATTAACAGTAGTTGCTCATTAGCATTCATATTAGGATATTGGCTGTTTATTAGTACTTATAAAGCACATATGAATGCCTTATGCATGCATGACCAAATTCCACATCCCTAAATCATATCCAATACCTAAACTAACCATTATTAAGCAGTAATTAGGAGTTTTTGAGGAAAAGGTTATGGTTAGTTAATAGCGAGAATTGGATATATAAAGTGTGACTGTTTAAGGCACACTGTGCAGTTTTTAAACAAAGAAATGTAATTAACAAATACATATCCATTATTATCTACACACTGATAGCTAAATAGCTGAATAGAGTCTGCATGCATGGCTTATGGCTATTTTCTGCATATTTTTTGTTTTTCTTTATTGAATGTGACTATAAATAACATGATTTTGTCTTATATTTCTAGAATGTCTGTATCAAATTAGGATTTCCCTAAGAAATATGCTAGAATAAAGCACTTAAACATGACATACCAGTAATTAGATTGCAGAAGTGGAGAAGTTGGATCATATTGATAGCATGTGAAAGCAGCATTAATGTCAAGTCAGTGGAAAGTTCTCATTATTACCAGTTACAGTGTGCGCCTAAGTCTTGATAATGGGCAAAAAAGGCCATATGTGGTGTGTTGGTCCGACCTCAACCTCGTCACATTAATTCCAGCTATTAATGAGTGATGGTGCAATAATCCTCAACATTGTGTGACCATAATACCACAGGAGACATTGTCCCGAGGAACAAGCTGGTCTCCATGGAAAGTATGATGCGTGTTTTGATAGGATTATGAGTGAGCTTCGGAAAAGGCTGTAACTCCTGGAAACCATCCAATTGAAATTGAAGCCTGGTACATCAGCTTGAGGTAACATTAGGACACAAGCAGCTGATGAAATATTGGAGCACCTCTGGATCCAGAATTCTTGTTATCGCAACCGGATGCAAACATGAAATGGGATGAAATAACATGGCTTATACAACAAAATTTCTGACTTTAGAGAGTCTAAACATTTTAATCAGGAAGTCAAACAAATAGTACATTCATGCCACCGAACATGGTGTGCTTCCCTCTTCCAACTCGGAGCCCAAAGCGTGTGGCTCTTTTGGCCGTAGAAACCATTGAGAGGCTGGAGAGGAGGATGTGCGTAGATGAGAACAGTGTGAAGCGGACGAGTGCGGATGAATGGAGGAGCAGACACCCACGCAGACGTGTGGGGGGATTTGAGTGGACGTCACAGGAACAGAGTGTGTGTGGGAGAGGAAAGAAAAAGAAAGTGGGCGTCTAGTAGGCTTGCTGCCACTGATGCTCTCACATAGTGTGTTTCTTCACTCCTGTTCCTTCTGTTTCTTACAACCACCCTCTGAATTGGGTCTGAATATAAATTAATTTTCAGTTCATAACTTCTTTGCATGGTTAACATATACGTTGTTATATATAACGCAATATAGTTGTTCATGTAAAAGTATCACAGCCTGTTCTTCGGTTCCATCTGTGCTGATTTTAAATAGTTGTTATATAAGAATGTGTCAGACGGACATCTTTGGCTGTTGTGTTGCGTCTCACTATTTCTTCAGCACTTTGTGGCATGTGCATTTCGGTTTTAAGATATAGCATATCAAGTTAGCTACACTATGTCACTTTTCGTTGTTGTTCAGAATGGACTAAACTTAAATATTGAGCGAGTATATTTTTTAAAAAAATCGTCCCCGCTGTGTTTTTGCCTTACCCTAAATCACTATGTTATGCCTGTTATAATTCTTTTTATTATCAGGAAAGATTTGCAGGAGACTGCAAATGTTGGTCATACCTCCATGTGTGTTTACGTCATATTGTTAAATAAAAGAAAGAAGATCAGGCTTATATGCTAAGTAGGTAACTCAACATTGCCAAACTTTTCTCATTTTAAGCACTTTTTTCACTATATAAGCTGCCTTCACTTAAAGGTGCATTTCTGAAAAAAAACAAAATAAACATTGTTGATATTTGAAATCAACCCAAACAAACATTGCTTTGCCCCCAAAATGCACGAACATGCAATGCAAAATAAAGCGTCTTGAAAAATTAAGCAAAGATGACAAACAAACGAAAGGGAGAACAAAAAAAATAACATGGAATACATGAGTATACACAAGCAAGAGTTTGCTGTTAGTCGCCAGCAGCACACAAAACTCAAAACCAGTGTTACTCACGTATGGAGCAGAAACAATGCAACCTCGCTGTCTGTTTCATGCACGCTTAGGTCTCTCCAGCACTGGAAAGCTTGTCTAATATTAACACGGGTCCTAAAGATCTTGCCTGATCATAACCCTTCTTTTTTTCAGCGATATTCCTGACCTTTTCTCTTTTGTCATTTCGCTCAACCATTTCTACCAGAAAGACTCGGGGAATAAAATTAAGTAACAAGCATTAATTTATTGGCAGCCCAGTAAGCAATTATTTGTAAAGTTCTTTGGCGTAGGCCCCGTCCATAGATCGTAATCCGAGGGTAGCGGATCAGCATCTCCTGCCTGAAGACGAAGGCAGGGGCGCAGCCGAGCCCCCGGGGAAGTATAGACGGGACCATCCTGGTGGTGGTGGGGAGGGTGGAGGTTGTTGTCGCGTCAGCATCTGCGAACTCAAACATGTGTAAGTACCGATCTTTTATACAATAAAAATAAGGGCGTGATTGGATAACTTGAAGGTAACGAGTGACGCAGTAATTGAGTCTTCCTGGCAGAACTTATGCTAAAGCTTTCATTTCTCTTTCTCCAGTCTTTCTTCAAATCTCCTCCATCACGAGTGGACACACCCCCTACTGCTGATTGGCTACAAGTTTGTTGTGGTGCTCAACTTGTATCATGATCATCAGACATTAAACATCATATAAATCAAAACGGCCAAACGAAATGAAATGTTGAACCCACGAAGAGGAAATTACTATGAAACTTTGGGGATGTTGATGGACACGATCTACTCCATCTATGTTTTGATCATTGTTCTGAATCCCATCCAGACGGAGTCTTTGAGAAAAATGCTATTTTCTCAGCTTTTTGTTTAAAATGCTTTTTTTTTTTTTAATGAAACTTACCCACATTCAAGAGTTGATAAACGAAGCATGCAGCTAGAATAAAATGTTTTTGTAATGGAAAGAGTTAAAGTATAGTTGAGGTATATATTTCAAGTATGAAAAATGAAGAGCTACATATGAACATATAGTATACTTAAGTATAAAATAAAAAACAATATAAATAGTAAACTATAAGTATGTGTTATATTAACTTAAGAATAAATTCTTACAAGTAGTGCGCCAATTTAGTCCCAAGTAGTATTGAAACAGTACACAAACAAGTATACTACTAGGACATTGATATTAGTATACTTACAAATAAACTTGAACTTTACTTAAGTATATTTAAAATGAATTTAAAGGATACTTCTTTTTGTAAGGGTTGGAGTGTGGATTCGACTCTCAAGACACTGCATCTGCTGTCCTATAAACTTTGTCCTCAATTCTGACTGGCTGATGTCTGATATTCAATGCATGAGAGTCTGTTTGAACCTCCTGTTATGCCACTACCATCAGATGGTTGGGGTGCCCATGCTTAACCAAATGTCTGGAAGCAGATGCACATGTACCAACAATCACACAAACACACACTTACAACGTTGAGACAGATGAACTGAGAACACAATCTATCTGTGATATTCGGAAGAATTCAGTTGTCCTCTACAAAGCACATACTTTGTGTGCTTAGCTGTAGCTTTGTACATTGCTGATGTAATGATATGTATGGGGCATTAATGTAAATATTCACGGTGCAGCACTATTTCAGTGCATGTAGCATGTGAATAAAATTGATTTTTCATGGTTTTGTACTGAGATGGCATGCACAAAACTGTTTACTGAATTAATCTTGAAACTTTTAAAGAAATATTAAGAATTTCTGTAGATTCGTGCAGGGAGATGCGCTGTTTTTGACAGGATGCATACTAATGTTACTTGAGGCTCTTTCAAGGTTACCATCCATCAAGAAAACCTTGGTTGTTGTCCAGGCTCGGCCTTGCCCCTGACTGTGACCTCATTATCATTTTCAGGGTCAGGTCACAGAGCAGATTCTACAGCAGGTCACGGATCAAAGCAAAAACAACTATTCTGCGTCATTTGGGAAAGTAAACAAACCACAAATGCATGTATTTGGATAAAACAAAGGTTAAAAATGAACATTGTCAATCTCTCATGGAAAAATAAACGTAAAGATTTTATGAGGTGGCGATTTTGAATTTGTACGAAGTGACGTGTATGAAAAAGTCACCCTAAACTAACCATCACTGAGGCGTAAGCATATCATACGAAAAACGAACAAACTCTTGGTGGTAAATTTTTATGAATTCGTAAAAATCACATTTGAATGTTATACAATCTGTGTTACAATCTGGGTTGGGGTGGACCTTCATGCTTTTTACACACACACAAAAAAAAGTTTTTTTGAAATATTCACCTTACTCACAGTAAATATTATCATAAACGTTCATTTTTCTTACCAGATATGAAATTGTATTTTTCATGGTGTCGACTTGTTGAAACCGTGAATCAGAACTGATGTCATAAGCTGAACGAGGTAAAGAAGTGGAGGTCACGTAACAAACCACATGGATTTTTTCAGGATCTTTGAGGTAATGAGAGTGATTGTCAGGAATTGGAGATGTCCTCTTGGTCTATTTCTAAATATTCACTGCACTGATGACCTTTCACCTCTGACCCAGACATTAGAGTCAACATCTTGGTGAAAACCACCCTTTACTGCTCTGAGAGACACCTATCCGGTCCCAAGTGCTGCCTTTAGCCCTTGCAGTTCTCCTTTGAGGAATGACTGCATATCCAAAATCTGTCCAAATCATCTGTAATATTGGATCTAATACATATATAATATCTAATATAATATGATGCAAACTCTGGAGAATGTGGAGCAGCTCACATTTGGGGTGTCTCAATATACCAATCTTGATGAAAACTGTGATTTTTAAAGAATGAATATTTACATCATATTCATACAAATATCGGAAATAAAAATGTTTTAAATTTTTTTTCTAAAGTTATGGTTACAAACTCTGCCTCCACCTACCCACACTCAAATTTTGAGTGTGATTAATTGGCAAAATATTTTTAAAAAGTGTCACTGTAATTGTATAGTAGTAAGAAAGCTGATGATAATTTTTGAAACATTGGGTATTCTTAGATTCTCAAATTTGTTTCATCCCCTACCCTGAACCTAACCCCCACAGAAACCTTTCTGTTTTTTTATATTTTCATTAAGGCATTATTTAGAATCATTATTAAGCCAGTTTCCTTAATGGGGACTGTTGGATGCTCCCTACAATATGGGTGATTTTAGGTTTTACTCTCCTTGTGGGGACATTTGCTCTTCACAATATAAGCAACCCCCAAACACTCACAAGTTGTTTCACATGACTCATGAACTGCGTTCTTCTCCATGGATTCTCTTTTTAAATGTTCAATTATGGCTAATACCAGATGTCTGCATATACAGGAAGTGATGTGATAATACTTCACATTTACTTATTGTTGCAGTCTAAATCACACACATACCCAGCACCATCATCCCTCATCGCGCCTTCCACCACACACACACACACATGCACACACACACACACACACACGCACGCACACACACACACACACACACACACACACACACACACACACACACACACACACACACACACACACACACACACACACACACACGCACACACGCACACACACACACCCTCAATCTACTGCAATTATGCCTTTCTGAGTGATCAAGTGTGGGGCTCAAATGAACCTGTCACTCATACTGTAGCCTATTTGAATAACTCCACACTTATGAATGAGTTCCCTCATATTTTAGCTAGTCACTTGTCTTACTAACCACCAGACGACTAAATTTAACTCCAATGCCTCTCTTTCTACATCTTCACCCTCTACAGACATCAAGCCCAATGTCAGCCACCCGAACATGCACAATTATTCATAGGCAGAAAGGTACTTGAAGTTTTCTGATTGACAAAAGTTGGCATCCCACTAGTCATCTATAAACAATGTGATTTTTGTTGTGGATGTCATGCCTACCAACTGTTTTTGCTGAAATCTCACCCTCTTCGGTCGGAGGTCTGTCACACTCACTGATTAAGAATGGAAGAGGAGTGACAGACTAAATGACTGCCTGTGACATTTCTCTCTAATTCCCTATCATGGATTGCAGTAGCCCATTTTGGCAGAAAATCAATGTGTTGAAATAAGAATACTACTGCATTAACATGAACAAAACAGACTGAATTAGGATGCAATCCATGGAGTAACGTGTGTTTGCTAAAGAAAGCATATCATCATCATTGAGACATTTTTTAAATTCGATAAACGCTCAATCACCTTGTAGCAATGTTCAGGGAAGAAGGAGGCGGGAACCGGCGAACAATCCAAATATAATTTATTTAAATAAAACAAACAAACGAAAATACCGCCAGCAGCCCCTCGCGGACGACTGCTGGCTACCAAAAATAAATATAACTGCCAGCAGCCCCTCGCGGACGACTGCTGGCTAAAGTAAAATACAAAAACAAAACAACTAAAATACAGGCCTGTTCCTCTCTCGATCATCAACGTCGTCGCTCCTCCTTTATGCTTCCGCTCCTCCGTGAGAGATGCGAGACCGGTGTGCCTCACATGTGTTGCTCATTAGCAATCGCACCACCGGCCTCGCGCCGTTCTCTCACGTCCCTCGGCCGTCCTGTTCGCCACACACCTGTCAATCATACACTGTGCTGAAGAGAGGTCTCAAACTTTGCCAGTTATGTTATTCTATTCAAGACTTGCCAGGAGTGAGGACAATTTACCTTGCTCTCAGAAAAAAAGCTTAACTGTATTGAATGTGTATTTGTGGTGTACAACAAATCTTGTATACACACACACACACACACACACACACACACACACACACACACACACACACACACACACACACACACATACAGTTGTAATCAAAATTATTCAACCCCCATTGCATAAAAGGTTAATTGGGAAAATGTACAGACATTCAGATGTTTGCGAGGAACAAATAAAACAAAAGTAATTGAAATAGCTCAACACAACAAATGTTCCCCTAAATTCAACTGAAAATACAACTTTGAATGACTTCTGCAGTCTCAAAATCATTTAACCCCTTCATGGCAAGCATCTTTAGTACTTATAACACAGTTTTGCTGTTATAACCTGCTGCAAACGAGATATATAACCAGGTACCAGCTTCTGCCAGCGTTTCTGAGGAATCTTATCCCATTCCTCATGAGCAATGGCCTCCAGTTCAGTCATATTCTTGGGTTTGCGTCCAGCAAATGGCTTCTTCAAATACCGCAAGAGATTTTTTATGGGGTTCAAGTAAGGTGATTGTGATGGCCACTGTTGAATATTCCAGGACTTCTTCTGTAACCAAGCCTTGGTGGAGTTTGAGGTATGTTTGGGATCATTGTTCTTTTGGAATTAATCCCAAAACTTATGTGGCTTATTTATATGATTCTGAGCACTTTTCTTGTGCTTTTGGGTCAGTAGTGGTATACAACTTGGAGTTCTGGCATGGAAACTGCATGTGTTTAGTGTTTAACTTACTGTGCAAGATGAAACCTCAGTATCTGTTGCCACCAAAGTCTTGCTGCAGGTCTTATGCAGTCACTCGAGGGTTTTTCTGAACCTGCCTTCTCAGAAATCTGGTTCCAATCATTGATAGCTTCCTTTTTCTGCCCCGTCCAGGTAGTGTAACCACGTTTCCTTTAACTTTGAAATTGCAAACAATGCTTTCAACGGTGTCTCTGGAAACATATGTTGTGTTGAGATATTTCAATTACTTTTGTTTGATTTGTTCATTGCAAACAGCCGAAAGTCTGTACATTTTGCCAATAAACCTGATTTGCAACGGGGGTTAAATAATTTCGATTACAACTGTATATATATATATATATAAATATGAAAGTGAGTAGTGTGGTATTAAAGTATAAAGGTATTTTTGGTGCAAAATAACTGAACGCCTGTGACAGTGAAATGTGTAGTTGTAGAGAATAGCCACGCATGTGTATCAGTAAATTTGAAGTTACAGAGAGAAATGTTTTAAGAGTTGCAAACTTGAAGACTTTTTTTCTATTGGGAGAGCGTGCAAAACTTATCACTTGAAAGCGAAAAACAATGTTTGAGATTTGTCGCAGGAGATTCAAGCAGTTGTAGTTATGTACTAGTGTTTGTGCTTGAAAAATATGTAAGACATTTGTGAGAAAATATTATACAAGTGTGCAACTCTCTTTGGATGAATTCACATACTGATTTGCGGATGAGCAAAATTTCTCCGTGACTTCACATTTTTTGATGCAGGTGTGTAAATGCGTTTTGCACCACTCACTGCAGCAACTGTAGCAAAAATGTGAGCGTAGTTTCTTAATTTGTGATTTGTAGAATTGGATTTGTCCACCTGCAATGAAGAATTTGAGAAGGTGCTGTTGTGTTGTGTTTGTGAATGAGAAAAAAAGTCTACAAGTTTGCAACTCTTCAAATTTACTGATACACAATTGTGGCTATTCTCTACAACACATTTCACTGTCACAGGCGTTCAGTTATTTTGCACCAAAAATACCTTCATACTAAAGCAACATGATATTTTTATGTGTGTGTTTGTGTGTGTGTGTGTGTGTGTGTGTGTGTGTGTGTGTGTGTGTGTGTGTGTGTGTGTGTGTGTGTGTGTGTGTGTGTGTGTGTGTGTGTGCGCAAAAGTGTGAAAATGGCAGCTGTGGTCCACTGACAGAAGTGAGGTGGAGAGATAGAGATAGAGAGAGAGAGACGTCACAGCTCATTTGACATGACAGGTGACTCCAGGGTCAGAAGTTCACATTCTGAAACACCACACAGCACTAACGTCTGAGTGAACCAGCTGACCACATACTCATTCTATTGCCATGCTTCGGAAAATACATTCCACCACTATCCAATTACCTGACACATTTTTTTTTGTCTTTTGATGACGGCATGCTAACGTAACTTCCACAAATAAAAGGGCACAGCCTCGTCTGTCTGCGCTAAATAAAGAGCCATATTTCCAAGAATGAGTTGCTCTGAGTGCAGAAGTTTGTGCATTTGAGTGGGTGCAGATTTGAGAGTAGGGCCAAAGTTTAAAGAATTATGTATGAATATAACATTATTTGAACCATTTAAAAATATAATTTAAATAATAATACACAATTTTGCATTACAGTGATGAGCAAAATATTTGCAGTTATTTGTCTTAAAAAAAGCTATCACAATGCATTGTTGTAAGATCATATAGTAATTAATTTGATTGGAAAAAAATCTGTGTATTGGATTTTGCACAAGCTTTTATCCAGTGACTTATGGTGCATTGAATGTATGCATTTTGCCAGTTCATGCGTTCCCTGGGACTCGAACCCATGACCTTGCCTTTGCTGGTCCAATCCTTTACAATTTAAAAAAACCCTGAAAAAATAGTCATCAATATTTTTAGTTCATTGTCCAAGAAGAGAAGGATACCACATTATAATTGTGTATATGCATTATTTTTTTTTTGTCAGCTTTAAGTACTAGCTTATAGCTGATCTCTAAGCTGATTCAATCCACCAACATCTTTATTTTTATTTCATTGGGTATTTAATGATCCTAAAATACTAAATAATAATATAATATAATATATATTTTTTTCAATTTCTTTCCATTTTAGTCATTTTTGACTAAATTAATTCAATTTTAGTCATATTTTATTTATTTCACTTTTATTTCAATGAATGAAGACTATTTTAATAGTTTTTGTTTTAGTTAACAAAAACAACACCGACAATGTAATGTAATGTAATGTAATAATTTCTCTGTTTTGATTTTGAGGTGACCTGGACTACATTCTTTAGATTCCACACTGCTGCGCGTGACTCACAATGAAGGCCTTGGGCAGTACATGACCATCTCCTGTGTCCTCTCCTTTTCTCTCCTTCGGTCTGTCTCTCATGTGAGTTGTTTATATAAGGCTGAAGGGGGGAGAGAGTGGCATCTCTGTTCTGCTGATGAGAGACTGGCCAGAATCTGAAGCGGCTCGCTCTTCTCTCTCCTGTCATGCCCTCCTGACTGAGAGCATTTGAGGTTCCTCTCACCTCTGGAGAATCATTTTCAAACAAGAGCCTGAGTTATACAGGATATCAACAGAAGCTCTCAGAACTGGGAGAGAGCAAATGTACCTCATTCATACAGAATAATGCAGTGCGAGAGGTATACACACACACACACACTTATATATAAATATATATATATATATATATATATATATATATATATATATATATATATAATATGAAATACTAGTGTTTTGTGTAGGTCTGCTGTATGAGGCATAGCATTTTAAACTGGTCTTAAACCATATCCTTCTAAACAATGAAAGAAACGGAAATCATATGAAGGAAGAAAAAAAGAAGATATAAAACAAACAGAATCTGGCTTTGATCTAGTAGAAAAATACATGCAGATTTCCAAGAGGAATCCGGGTGATTTTCAGTGCCATCATTCCAGACACTGAATACTGAGATGGCGCTGTGAATGACAGCTCAGTGTGTGAGCTTGGCAGCGCTGCAGAATGGTTCTCCTGCACTGTAGTCAGCAGAGCTGCCCTGAGCGCTCGCTGTGTGTTGGATCACTACTACTGCAATAAACCTGTCATGTCTGCTGGAAGAAATACAGGAAGCAAAAGCGAGTTACTCTTTTAATAAATGAAGTTGTGGAACACAGTACAGCCGATGGTGAAGTGACGCAGGGACTTCGATGGTCAGGATCCATGAAGAAGTGCAGTGAAGAGGTGACGAAGAAACGACGACCCAAACCCACACGACAACGATGATGATGACGAAGAACAGGAACACCAGGCGGAACAGGACACAGGAACACCAACACCGAGGACATCAAGACAACGATCTGACAATGATGAGGAAACAGCGGTAAGTATATATGGAGTTGAGAGATCGATTACAGCTGGTGGTGTGATGATGATCAGCTGGAGCGGATCAGGAATGCCAGTCATTCATGCCCACACGCGCATGCACTCATACAACAACAAACACGAGACTAGAAGAGACCAGAGAATACTCCTGGCGTTCCCAGACACCCTTACATGTCGATTGTAATCATCGATAAGGGAGCGATCCAGGATGTCTCTAGCAGGTACCCAACTTCTCTCCTCCAGACCGTAACCTTCCCAGTCCACCGAGTACTGAAATCTGCGTCCCCTCCGCCTAGAGTCCAGAATTCGATTAACTGAATATGTGGTCTCCCCATCTACGAGTCGCGGTGGAGGAGGAACCGGGGCAAGCGGATTAATGAGTGAATGAAACAAGGGCTTAATTTTAGATACATGAAACACGGAATGAACCCTCCTGTACGCGGGAGGTAACTTGAGACGGTCTGCCACCAGACTAAGGATTTTAGTGACAGCAAACGGGCTAATAAATTTGGGTGCAAGCTTATTAGACACGGTTCGGAGCGGAATATTCTTAGTTGAAAGCCACACTTTTTGACCAACGACAAATACGGGAGGCCTTGACCTGTGGCGATCGGCCTTGGCCTTGGTGCGCGCCCCCACCTGGAGTCTCTCCGGCTCTAGTCCAAGTGCGGTGACACCTCTGGACAAAGGCGTGAGCGGAGGGAACCGCAACCTCGGATTCCAGACTGGGAAAAATTGGTGGCTTGTAACCTACACTACACTCAAACGGAGATAGGCCCGTAGCCGACACTGGTAACGTGTTGTGTGCGCACTCTACCATAGACATTTGTTGGCTCCATGAGGAAGGATTCTTGGAGACAAAACATCGCCACACTCTCTCAATCTCTCAACTCAATCCTGGTTGGCTCTCTCGGTTTTAACCGATGCCCGCAGTAATCTACAAAACTCTTGCCAAAATTTGGACACAAACTGGGGTCCTCTGTCGGAAACCACATCTGTCGGGAGGCCATGTAACCGAAAGACGTGATCTACGACTGCCACTGCTGTCTCCTTAGCTGAAGGTAATTTGGGTAAGGGAACAAAATGGGCCGCCTTCGAGAACCGGTCCACCACAGTTAAAACCACTGTGTTACCCTGAGAGGGTGGTAATAAAATCTAGTGCGATATGGGACCAAGGTCTCGAAGGCACAGGCAGTGGCTGAAGTAACCCGTGTGGAGGTCGATTGGAAGTCTTACCAGTGGCACAAAGCCAAAACAAAGTTGTGAATGTCCCGAGCCATAAGTGGCCACCAGAATCGTTGCTTGACTAAAAACCTAGTCCGATTGACTCCTGGATGGCAAGCCACGTTGGAACTATGACCCCACTGAATAACGTCAGACCGTAATCCCTCCTGCACGAACAGTCGATTCGGTGGGCAACCGGGCGGAGGTGTTACCCCTTCCAAGGCCTTAACGACTCTCGATTCGACCTCCCATCTGAGTGTTGAAACGAATAGAGTTTCGGGCAAAATATACTCGGGAGTAGACGGGCGCTCGGAAAAATCAAATTTACGAAATAAAGCGTTGGGTTTGATGTTCTTGTTCGATAAGACAAAGAAAAATCAAAACGACCGAAAAACAGAGCCCACCGAGCCTGCCTGGAGTTCAATCTTTTGGCGGTCCTAATGTATTCGAGATTCTTATGATCGGTCCAGACGATAAAAGGTACCCCGACCCTTCTAACCGGTGGCACCATTCCTCCAACGCTAACTTAACTGCCAACAACTGCCAACAACTCTCTGTTACCAATGTTGTAATTACGTTCGGTGGGTGATAGCCGATGAGAAAAAAACGCACAAGGATGCATCTAGTTGTCTACAGGAGAGCGTTGGGACAGCACTGCACCTACTCCCACCTCCGACGCGTCGAACTCCACCACGATCTGACGTGAAGAATCAGGGGCGACAAGGATAGGGGCTGAAACAAAGCATTCTGGGGGAGGTCAAGGCAGTCAGAGGTGCGACTAGTTGGCTGAAGTTCCGAATAAAATGCCGATAGAAATTGGCGAACCCCAGAAACCTCTGCAGGGCCTTGCGGGAATCTGGGCTTGGCCACTCTCCAACAGCCTTGATCTTCTCAGGGTCCATCCGCATTCCTTCAGATGACACAATGTAACTTAAGAAAGGGACAGACTTTGCATGAAAATTTCATTTCTCCGCCTTGACAAAAAGCCCATTCTCTAGCAACTTCTGAAGCACTCGTCGGACGTGTTGCACATGTTCCTGGAGAGAAGAAGAAAAAATCAATATGTCATCCAGGTAGACATATATGAACTGATCGATCATATCTCACAACACGTCATTGACCAGTGCCTGGAAAACAGCTGGGGAGTTGGACAGTCCGAACGGCATGACCAAATATTCAAAGTGCCCCCTGGGGGTGTTAAAAGCAGTTTTCCACATTTTGTGAAGTTGGATGCTCCCTACAACCTCTCGAAAGCTGAAGACATCAACGGCAAAGGATAAGTATTCTTTACCATGATGTTGTCCAACCCTCGGTAATCAATGCAAGGTCACAGAGAACCTTCCTTCTTACCCACAAAAAAGAACCCCGCCCCCGCTGGAGAAGAGGAAGGGCGAATGAACTTGGTTGCTAGAGAATCAGAAACGTATTTCTCCATAGCCTCTCTCTCTGGAATAGAGAGTGAATACAACTTGCCTTTAGGCAGAGACTTATCTGGCAGTAAATTAAGCTTGACAGTCGTGCTCGTGGACTGACCATCTTAGTCTAACCGGGAGGAGCGTGGAGGTAGATGTAACAGCTGATGAGGTCTTCCTGGCGGAGATCCCACCCGATAGTAGCCTCAAGTTTACTACCGGGCTGAGCCTTTTACTGGGCAGTTATAGGCAAAATATCCCGATCCTCCACAATAAAGACAAAGGCCCTGGGACCTCCGCCTCTCCCTCTCCTCCCGGGAAAGCCAAGCTCGAGCCACCTGCATGGGCTCAGGATCGTAGCTGGGGCTGACCACGTCCCTGCCACGGGACCGAGGACCATCGATTCCTCCGAAGATACGGGTGGACTGAGCTCAACGTTCGACCCTGGACAAACGAGCGTCCACCCGCAGAGCCAGGTCAATAAGTCCATTCAGGGTGGTGGGTAGGTCCAGGGCGTAGATCTCCTTCTGGACGTGGTCAGCCAACCCATCCAGAAACATGTCCCACTGCGCCTCCTCGTTCCGTCCGCACTCCGCTGCCAGGGTCCAGAACTCAATAGAAAATCTGAAACTGATCTTCCCTCCTGTCGCAGCTCTGCCAGCATTCTGGCTGCCTCTCGACCAGAAACAGCCCGGTCAAAAAGCCTTTCTCATTTCGGCGGCGAGGGTCTGGAACGAGGCACAGCATGGGTTTTGGTTGTCCCACACCGCTGTTCCCCATAGCGCCGCTCTCCCAGTCAGCAATTTTAAAGCAAAGGCTACCTTAGCTTGTTCGGTGTTGAAAGTACGAGGTTGCAGTGCAAAGTGCATGGAACAGCGGGTGATGAATGCTCTGCAGTGGGAGGGGTCTCCACCATAAGCTTCAGGTGCTGGTAGGCGCGGTTCTGGCTGGTAGGGGCTCTCAGGTGTTGGGGGGGGGGGGCGGTGTGGGCGGCGCAGCGAGAACACGCAGGCGTTGGATCTGCTGGGTGAGCTCAGACCCGTGTCGCCGATCTCTCTCCTGAGCGTCCATTCGCCGAATACTATGATGAATGAAATCCTCCAGGGATGACTGGGGCACACTCGCTGCTTCCATTTACTGGTCAGATCGTTCTGTCATGTCTGCTGGAAGAAATATAGGAAGCAAAAGCGAGTTACTCTTTTAATAAATGAAGTTGTGGAACACAGTACAGCCGATGGTGAAGATGGTCAGGATCGAAGAAGAAGAAGAAGAAGAAGAAGAAGAAGAAGAAGAAGAAGAAGAAGAAGAAGAAGAAGAAGAAGACCAACACCGAGCACATCAAGACAACGATCTGACAATGATGAGGAAACAGCGGTAAGTATATATGGAGTCGAGAGATCGATTACAGCTGGTGGTGTGATGATGATCAGCTGGAGCGGATCAGGAATGCCAATCAATCACGCCCACACGCACATGCACTCATACAACAACAAACACGAGATTAGAAGAGACCAGAGAATACATCTACCGTGACAAAACCTCTTTCACCCTCTCTTTTCACTCCCCATTCAGGGGGAATATTTATCTCGCCTTTGTTTTATCATTTATTTATTTATTGCCATTGTAATGAATTAAGTTGTATATTCTTCATCTGGAGGATATCAACCATGGCTTCTCCAAGGGTTTGCTTAAAGAATAAGGAGTGGGTGGTTTTCACAACTAAATACTGTAGTATCTCAGACAGAAACAAAGTTCCTTTGTGATACTTGGCTTCAAAATCATACAATTCACAAGTATGAGATCAATAGTGAAACTGCTTCTGTATTATCTCTAATTTTTCTCTTTTTATTTTTTAAATTATACTATTAACATTAAAATGAGAGTGAGGCAAAACATGGATTTAGGAATCTCTCTCTTTTTCTAGGTTTAAATTAGATGTTTAATGAGGTTTCAGACTTTTTTAAAATGTCTATATAGTTCTTAATTTTGTTTTAATAAAATCATTTAAATGGAATAAAATACTTTTTTATATTTTATTTGATTTCAGTTAAAGGGGTCAGGAACTGGCTTTTACAAAATATATATACTGTTGTCTGAGATCAGCGATCAGCGTTTGCGTGGTTTTTACATTCAAAAACATCATAATGAATAAGTAATGGCTACCGGAATGATTCCCTCATAAATGTTCGACCCAGTGTCTGATCACGAATCGCAGGACAATGAACCAACAACACCTTAAATACAAAGGATACTCCAGCCTGTGACATCGTAGTAAGTTATCGTTAATTATGATATCATTCATAGTTGGATCCTTCTGGGACTGGTTAGACATGTACACATAATCAGTAGATATCAAACGATCTGTACCAATGTAATACTAGCACATATAAAAAATAAAAAATAAATCCATTTGCAGATGTCTGCAAATCCAGCCTTGGCTTGTGTCTTGTTTACAAAAGAATCCGCGGTGAAATAAAGCAAACAAACTCACAATGTCTCACCCATGTGAGCTGGAATTTCATTAAAAATGAATTCTTTTCAACCATGCATTCCTAAAATTGGAATCCGAAGGAAGCTTATGCAGCGACTGTGTTCTTCCACAACCAGGCAATGCACAATATTTTATAATCTTCATCTGCATTTTTATAGCTTGGTAGCTCGATCAGGGTTAGCGCCACGTAAGCCTATGTTATTTACCTATTACATGTCCTGTGCGAATCGGTGGGCGGGGCTACAAAACTAGGCATTGGTCTTGTTGAGGAAGCGTTTCACTGCTCTCTGAGTCACAGGTAGGCCAATTCGCAGACCCCTTGTTTGATGAGCCAGCTGTCAATAAAAGCTTTTATTTGACTAACAAGGAAGTTTTTGGAAGCTCCGAAAATGTACAGGATATTCTAATTATGATGACCTTTTATATATTAAAAGCTCAAGGAATTTCAAGGAATTGATTTCTCAATTCATCACCCCTTTAAGATTTATTTATTTATATAAGATTTATTTTATTTCACGAAAATGGTTTTAGTTTTAGTCTAGTTCACAGCCCTGAGTATCATATATATATATATATATATATATATATATATATATATATATATATATATATATATATATATATATATATTAGGGGCGTAATAGTTCATGTAATCGTCTGACGGTTCATACATTCAGACAACGAATACAGTCAATCACAGGCGATCCACACTCCAATCCAGAAGGGGGTGCGCGTGGTAATGCAACGCTGTTTGCTGTTTTCACAACAGGAAAAAGAGTAGAAGAAGAAAAGATATATGCACCAACCCAAAACAAGAGTTCAGATGTCATGCAAGAGCTTGCTAGTAGTATATAGAGGGCATTGATGTCACTTTCCTGCCGGAACGCTTTCTCAGCCGGAATGAGTGGCAAAAGAGTCTGATGCGTGACTGGATTTAATTGGGGAAACTGAGAAAACCTGAGTAACGATTATCAGTTTAAACTAAAGTTTGGACTCGAAAGTATTCTTTACAACTTACCAAAGATCCAGTGGTCCATAGATATTGACATGCAGCAAGGAATCGTGTTTCCTGACATTAAAATGTGCCTGATTTCGCCACCAGGGAAAAACATAAAGAAAATTAGCCTGTGAATGCTTCATATAAATACAAAATAGGTAGGCCTAGGTCTAGATTCGGGTGATCACTTATACCAAAGTTATGTACCTGTATAAGATCTAAACCCAAAGACGCAATTTATGCCAAATTTTAGCTGTCAGAGAAATGGCCTTACATTTGACTTTAGAATACTTTGATATACAGAGGAGTTGACTGGTTGACTCAAAAACGGCAAGGTGCCCAGATCCTGTGTCTGCAAAACAAGCCAAAAATCAACAACCCTCCATCAGCATGATGGAGAGTTGGTATGAGGTGTTTATGATGAAATGCTGTGTTTAGTTTTTCACCAAACGTGGTGCTGTGGATTATGGCCAAACATCTCCACTTTGGTCTCATCTGTCCAAATGAGTCTTGAGGTTTGTTTAGATGCAACTTTGCAAACCAAAGCTGTGCTTCCATGTTCTTTTTAGAGAGAAGAAGCTTTCTCCTGGCAATCCTTCCAAACATCCCATACTTGTCCCATCTTTTTCTAATTGTACTGCAATGAACTTTAACATTAAACATGCAAACTGAGGCCTGTTGAGTCTGAGATGTAGTTCTACCATAAAGACTTGGGAGAATAATACTGTAACAATTAAACATTTATTAACAGCCCAGCAAGCAATATTATGATATAAAGTTATTTGGCGTAGGCCCCGTCCGTAGCTTGCAATCCGAGGGTCCGGACTCTGCATTTCCTGCCTGAAGACGAAGGCAGGGGCGCAGCCGACACCCTGTGAGGTATGGGAAGGGACCATCCTGATGGTGGTGGGGAGGATGGAGGGAAGAGACCAACCTGGTGGTGGTGGGGAGGATGGAGGGAAGAGACCAACCTGGTGGTGGTGGCGAGGATGGATGGAAGAGACCAACCTGATGGTGGTGGGGAGGATGGAGGGAAGGGACCATCCTGGTGGTGGTGGGGAGGATGGAGGTGAATGGAAGCGTCAGCATCTACAAACTCAGACATGTGTAAGTACCTATCTTTTATACCACAATTATTAGAACACGATTGGATAGATGAGAAGGTAATGAGTGAAGTAGCAATTGAGTCTTCCCAGCAGAACTTGTGCTTAAGCTTTCATTTCTTGGGTGTTTTACGATTTCTCTGAGCATTGCACAGTCTGACATGGGGTGAATTAGCTGGGACGTCTACTCCTGGGAAGACTGGCAAGTGTCTTGAATGTATTCCACTTGTGAATAATCTTTCTTGCAGTAGAATAATGGACTTCAAATTGTTTATCTAAGATAATTGCTCCTGATGTCTTTCCTGCTTGGCATTGTGTTAACACACAGCTGAATGCTCCAGACCAGCAAACTGCCCAAAGTTCTGCTTTTATAGAGTTGATCACACTTGCTGATGATCAATTTATCAAAGACATTTGATTAGCAGCACCTGACTGCTACTTACCCTCCTGATTCCTATGGAAGCAGTAAGGGTGTACTCAGTTCCCTTTTAAGGGAACTCACGCTGCGTCAAGTGCTGCGGGAACGCCCCTGCGTGAACGCGTCATGAAGTACTCGTGAAATCAGTCCAAAGGCGTGACGAGACGTCATAGGCGGGTGACGTCATTGACCAGGAAGGTATAAAGCACCCCTGAACCAAACAATGTCAGCTTCTGTGTCTTCACAAGTGCTCTATGTGAAATCGTCTGTCATATTTGGTGTGTATTATCTTCTCTATATGGATAAGCAGCAGTTTAAGCAGTGTGTTACTCCCTACCCTTGTTTTATCACGGGTGGGGATACACACGAGTTATGTGTGAGGTGTTTGGGGCTAGAGCATGCCCAGTCAGCCCTTGAGGGGGCAGGCTGTGAGCACTGTGAGAAACTGGCAATGAAAACTCTCCGGTCCCGCCGAGCACTCTTTGAGGAGAGTGCTTCGGCTTGCATGCCTCAGGGTTCGGGTCCCGCTGCTGCCGAGGCACAGCGGAGAAGCTCGTCCTGGGGCTCGCAGATGGATCTGACGGCGGGGCTTGAGACGGGTGATCCCCTATCTCTGCCTTTACCAGTCGGATCCGTCGCTTCAGTTTGCGAGTCAGAAGCACGCGCTGCGGTTTCTTCTGCTCGCGCTGAAGCGCATGTGTTGCAGCATTCCAGTTCTGAGGAATTGGATGTTGTGGGCCTGGATGCAGATGAAGATTTTGCATTATCTCACACAACCACACACACACAAGAGGAGCTTTTGGAGGTTATCACTCGCGCTGTTGCTAGATTAAATCTAGATTGGCCAGCCCCCTGAGCAGGATTCGCATCAGTCAAAGAAAAAGTTAGATGAGCAATTTTTGCCACCCAGATCTCAACCTCCAAAGCGGGGCTTGTCGTTCTTTCCTGACCTTCACACTGAGGTGTCGAAGTCATGGAATAAACCTTCTTCATTTAGAGCATTCAACCCAGCAACATCTGAGTATTCTAATATAATAGGGTTAAAGGAACTTGGTTATGCGGCGATGCCTTAGGTGGAAGAGACGCTTGCGAGCTATCTCTCCCCTGAGTCTGCATCATCACTGAAAGCCCCGCAGCTGCCCACTAAGCCAGTAAAAACAACATCAGTTTTAGGTAGGGCGTACTCGGCAGCAGGTCAAGCGGCTGCCAGTTTTCACACTATGACGGTCCTTCAGGCATATCAGGCTGACTTGCTAGGGGACATAGATGATGAATGTGAAGAAGTGGGAAGAGAAACTATAGCGGAGATCAGGAGAGCAGCTGACTTGTCTCTTCGAGCCTCCAGGGAAGCGACAAAATCTATCGGCCGCTCTATAGCAGCTGTGGTGGGTACGGAGAGACATCTTTGGTTGAATTTGTCTGATATCAAAGAGCGGGACAAAAAGTTGTTGTTAGATGCTCCTGTCTCCCCTACTGGTCTTTTTGGCGGCTCAGTAAACTCGGTCGTTGAGAGGTTCCAAGAAGCAAAAAAGCAGGCGGCTGCGTTTCAAATGTTTCTCCCCCGAAAAAGCTATGTGTCTGGGGCTGCTGGGCGGGAGCAGCCCCAAACGAGTACACCATCCTCTTATCGAGCCCAGCAAAAGGTGAACGTGGTTTCCCGTTCCCGTGCAGAGATAATGGGGACCGGGACAGCGGGCTCAGCCGAGGTCTTCACGAGGTAGAGCAGATCTGAGGACTGTGATTGTTTCCAGGAAGTCCTCAGCGAAGAGGTCCTGACGCGAAGGGCATCAGGTTTTTGGTCGCAGTCCCCTCCGAGGGGATTCGGTGTGTCGAGGCACTCGTTTCCTCTCGGTGCCATCAGGGGGCCATGTTGCCAACCCTGCCACCTCCGGTGTTTCAGGGCGCAACGGTCCTCAACGAGCACATATCTTCATGTCCGCCCGGAAACGTAGCGGCATGGGGACGCTCCCACCCTCCGAGGAGGGCTCGAAGTGGGTCAGTTCGGTTGCTTCCTGCAGGTGCGCTGTTTCAGGTCACCGAGCTGGCCGCTCAAGTAACACCAGAGACCAGCCTCAAGAGGCTGGTTCCCTTAGTAGATTTTCTGGCAGCGTGGAAACTTCTGCCAAATGTCTCAGACTGGGTCCTGCGTACAGTGGAAAAAGGATACAGAATTCAGTTTGGGTCATGTCCGCCCAGGTTCAACGGGGTAGTACATACGGTAGTAAACTCCGAGCAGGCTCTGGTGATAGAAGGAGAGGTACAGACACTTCTGCAAAAAGAGGCTATAAAAAGGGTTCCTCCAAACAGCAGACAGTCGGGGTTTTACAGCCCGTACTTCATAGTTCCGAAAAAGGATGGGGGGCTGTGGCCCATTTTGGATCTGTGCCAACTAAACCGAGCAGTAAAAAAGTTAAGATTCAAAATACTCACGTTGAAACAGATTGTGTGTCAAAGCAGGTCCGAGGACTGGTGTGTCACAATAGACCTAAAATACGCATACTTTCACGTCTCCATTCTTCCACAACACAGGAAGTTCCTCAGGTTGCTTTCGGGGGCGAAGCATATCAGTACCGGGTTCTTCCGTTTGGCCTAGCACTGTCACCCTGCACGTTCACAAAGTGCATGGATGCAGCTCTGGCTCCCTTGAGACTGCAGGGCATCCACGTGCTAAATTACATAGACGACTGGCTCACTCTGGCAGAGTCGGAACATCAGGTAGCTCAGTGTCGAGATGCTGTGCTAGCTCATATGAAATCGCTGGGGCTGAGGCTAAACGTAAAGAAAAGCGTGCTAATTCCACAACAGAATACCACTTTTCTGGGCTTGATTTGGGACACAAACACCATGAGAGCCCGTTTGGCGCCTGCAAGGATAAGATCGATCCTGGAAGCCATGCGCAGGGTAAGACTAGACCAGTCACTCACTGTAATACAGTTTCAGAGACTTTTGGGTTTGCCATACAAAGCATCTCGTTCCCTCTCAGGGAACCATAGTTACATACGTAACCTGAGACGTTTGTCACCCATGGCTTTTCCATTTTGTTAAATAAAAATTGACATGGTGTAAAATGTTATATGTTTTTGTTCATCTGAGGTTGTATTTAGCTAATTTTAGACCAGATTATGTCCTGATACATAAAACCATATAATTCAATAGGGTGTCCTTTCTTTTTCACATGACTGAATACATACATACACACACACACACACACACACAGTTACACACACACACACACACACACACACACACACACACACATATATATATATATATATATATATATAGCCCTATATCGCCCAGCCCTAAAACTTGTATAGTTTTTGTCAGTGTTTATTTAAAAACATCCAATTATGCAGAATATGAGATGGTAAATAATTGATGAGTTGTCAATACATAACATAACAATATATAACAATTCAATATATAGGGTATGATTTTACCCCAAAATTCAATATTTTGACACAATATGATAACGGCAAATCCAAGTTCCGTTGCCTGGAGTCCAGCTGTGTCTGTGAATTGCAGCGATCCATTTGCTTCTCTTTTCTCTAACTTTCGGCAGTCTGTAAAAATATACCTCAGATTTCTTGCCAAATCTATTTGTACAGTCAATCTCAAAGCTCTTTCCTGTTTTAGTATTTTGTATTTTGTGTGTTTTTTGCAGCCTTTACACAGAAAACCAATGCTGCCACTCTTTTTGCCACTCAGTGGGCATAACCGCAGTCACTCCTGCTGACAGTGACATCATGTGCATACTGCATATCCTTTATCCACTTTTCAGTTTCAATTCATTTTTGTGACGCGTAAAAAAACCACACAACACACAGGCTGCAAAAAACACACAATATACAAAATACTAAAACAGGAAAGAGCTTTGAGATTGACTGTACAAATAGATTTGGCAAGAAATCTGAGGTATATTTTTCCACTAACCTTACAGGAAATCGGGGCGGCAGAAAGCTGCATCTTGTATATTTTCTTTATTTTACAAAAGCACAAAGTTTTGTTTTTATTGTGAGTGTACACAAATAAAAATAGACTCATGATGTCTTACTCTAATCTGTATGACCATAAATGACAGAGTACCCCTTAATTGTCACCCCCCTTTTTGAGAATACGTGAAAATGCACTATCCAATCTTAAATGGTTGTAATTTTAGAATGTTTTGGAATATAGACCTATATTTGGTCTTGTTTTAAACAAAACGCTCAGACAGATTATTCCTGAGTTGAAAGCATTTAAAAATATATTTATTTTATATAGAATATATATTTTACAAAATCGTTTTTACAATAAAATTACTATAAAATCAAAGCCATATGTCTAACCAAGTTGTGTTCCAATTTGTAGTTGATATCACAAAAATTGAAGTTCCCATGAAATTTTGTTTAGGTACTGTACCAAAAAATAGACACACAAATAGACACATCCACATTCCACTGATTTTGTTATGCATTCTCCTGTAACATATTAATACATTGCTGTCCAAATCTATCACAAAACAGTCGCCAAATATGGAATCTTGAGACTCAGACCTTTCCGACAATACGTTTTTGTGTCGTGGAATTCCAGCGATGAAATATGCGTGTCCTGGAAATGGGAAGCCTCAGGCGTCGCTTCAATCACTGTCTCCTCGTGGAAAGGTGAAGTAGGCACTTTTTCTCCTTCTCGCTCATCTTGGTGAGATGGTGGATTGGTTATCTGCTTTGTTTGCAATTGTGTAGTTTTGAACATTGGGGGGTTGAAGTAGTTTTAACACTTGGTTGTAGAATTCAAATAGGTTGCACAGTTTTTCATCAGCATTGCGATAGTTACTTTGAGCATTGATTTAATTTCTTTGATGGCAAAGCTGAATTTTCAGCATTGTTTCGACATGAAAAAATGAAGATTTACTTCAAGTTCCTCCATACCAAGAAATATCTGAAGAGGGCAGTGCAGTGTGATGGCTATGCGGAAGCTGAAAAGTTGTGTTTCCAAGGGGGAACAATATAGTAGTGCACCTCTGAGAGCACATGCAGGTGAAAAAGTTTGGAGAAGATCTCTTGCTTGATTTGACAGGGACTTTCACACTTTCAGCTCAAAATTCAAACTTGAATACGTTACTGGTATGAACATGAACTTAATTTATTTTGATGTAAAATATAAGTATTAAAAGGTCAGTATTGTGTTTCAGCTTATTTGATGGATTTTGCTAAATTGCGTGCTACAGTACCGATTAATGCTCATTTATAGTCAAGGCATTTGATTTAGTTGATTATACTGCAAGTAATATGGTGATGGTGAATGAGACGTTAAATGTTAGTTTAAATAATATTTCATTTATATTAATGTGTATTTGTTTTGTTTCAATCTATCTTTTAAAGATTATCATCCTTCTGCAGCTACTGCTTCTACTTTTGCTTCTGCTGATACCTCTGCAAACAGAAGTAAATACAACAGTCAAGCTCAATGAGTTGCCTTCTTGCATCCTTCATAGTTTGAATGCCATCTCAAGTTTGGGCAGAGCTGAAACAAAATTCGGGAAGACATGACAGTTGATAATCAGTCTGGCAATGAAGACAGGATTAAAGGCCTAAACGTCTCAGAAAGTTGTTGACGCAGAGAGGAGAATCATCTGAAATCATCTCACAATGGCAGAAGAAGCTTTTGGGAAAGCAGTAAAGCAGCTAATGCAAGAGAGGACCTTAGCTAAAAGTGCATTCACTAAGCAGGCAAACTTCCTTAGCAGAGGAGCAAAACACTTGACGAAAAGTGAACTACAAGAAGAGTTCAAGAAGCTAATTTCTGAGGCGAAGTTTACTGGCAGACATTGAAGCGGACATGGCAGGTCGTGAAGAAGCTGAACTTGGTAAGCAGCAGCAAGCTGATTTCGAAAAGACAATCCATGAATGTGAAGTAAGCTTGGAAGAGGTAAGGAAAATTGTCCTGTTCAACTTATGGTCGAGATATGGTAAAGATGAGATGGGAACAGCAATCCAGGAAGCAGAAACAGCCTGTGGTAGAGCTGCTGCAACACCCGTTCTCGCTGTAAACAGAGATGGTTATGAGTTCCAGCTGGATGGCGCAAAAGGAATAATCCAAGGGGTAATCACATGCCTAGGAGCTTGGGAGATGTGGATTCCAGCAGCAGAAAAATCCAGTCTGGAAGCTAGAGTGAAGGATTTGAAAGAATGCAGCAGCAACCTTGAAGCGCGGAAGGTGGAATTCATCATCGCACAAAGAATAGCAGAAGAAGAAAGAGACAGAGCGAGGGTTCCCCAGATATCCATGTCAGTTCCACAACCAAAACCAAGCTGAAAATAAAGCCAACCAGTTTACCCAAATTCAGTGGATGCAAAAGGAATTTCCATCGATGAAAGAGAGAGACTGGGAAAGCCTGCAAAAGCAGAGAGCCAACTGGCTCAGTTGAAGTAAAAAAGATCCAACTCTTTGACAGCATAGATGACAGAATGTGCAGGGAGCTCCATTTGTCTACCTACAACACTGCTGAAGACATATTCCGAGTGCTTGACAACAGATATGGAAACAAGTCCACAATTGCCTTGGAAAGAATTGAAGATCTTGAGAAAATTCCCATTTTAAGAGCAAATCAGCCAAGGAAAGTCATTGATTTAATCCAAAATATAGAGAAGGCCCTGGATGTCCTCATGGAACTTGGAAACACAGGAGCCATTAACAACCCTCTAGTGATCAAATCAATAGAAAGTAAGTTACCTGACAACATGAAAGAGATTGGCTTGTCTTCATGGTTAACCCAGCAAATGGTGCCCCGTACACTTTGAGAATCTTCTTAAATTCTGAAAACACAAGAACAATTCTAGAGAAATTAGAGCAGTTGGGAGTGAGTGAAAAGCTAGAAAAGAAATATGCTTGTATGGAAAGAAGATATGCGTCCACACGTTCAACAAGGAAAGGTGGCTGTGTTTTCTGTGGAGATGAAGAGCATGGAGAAAATATCTTCTTTTGCATGCAAGTGTTTAAAAGAACTAAAGCCTGTGGAAAAGTTGGATGCTGTAGAAAAGCTGGGGGCCTGCAAAAGGTGTTTAGTATGTCATGGTGTAGATGATGAATGCAAAGACACTTACCTGTGCAGGAACAGAGACTATAAAAGAGATCATCATTTCTTTCTTTGTCTGAAGGGAAATTTCAAGAGGAGTGACTCAGACAGAGGACAATCCCATGCGAGAAGGCATGAGCTTACAGAGGAGCAGGAGGAATTTGTATCTCAGCTCTCCCCAGAGATGGCAAATAAATTCAAGAAAGCGTTCACCAATATCACTGGGAAAACTGTGTTGGAAAGAGTAGCTTGGAGTGACTGAGTCAAGTGCAGTAGAATAATTGCCAATTATTCTAATGCTGCTCGAGGTAACTGCCAATGCATGAGAAAACATTGGAACCCTGATCGACTTGGCATCGAACACAAACTACATCACCCATAAAGCTACCATTAAATCTTCGAAGGGAAAACATTACTTTAATTGTTAATGGAGTTGGAGGAATGAATATGAATGTCAAAACTAGAAGATACTTTCTTAGAGTGAGGGTCAAGAAGCCTATGGGCACGTAAAGAGCTCATGAGCTTATCTGCTATGGTTCAAATGAAATTGCCAACATCCACAGAGTCATAAAACCTGAGCAACTCAAAAAGTTCTTCCCAGAAGTCAATTTAGGAGATCTGAGGAGACCGGAGAGTATTGAGCTACTGGTAAGCCACCGTGAAGGAAGACTTGCTCCGCAAGAGTGAAGATCATTGGAGACCTTTTCTTATGGGAAGGCCCATTGGGAAAGACTGTTGGTGGAGTACATCCAGATCTCTTTGAAGAGATAGATATGGCGATTTAGATAGATTTGAGATAGATTGAGATAGATTTATATGCATAAATCTTAAACACATGTTTCTTGATCCATAAGAGCATCGGCAGTGAGGTATCAAGAGATCACAGAAGCACAAGAGTTCAAAGCTGAAACCAAAGTTGCTGGTAAAGAGTTTCTAAACTGGTGGCAATGGGGACAGCATTGGAGCAGCCTGCGAATCCAAGTGTGGAGGATGCCGGTGCGGCAATTGCCAGCCAGGAGGTAAGGAAATGACTCTAAGTGAAGAAAGAGAATTAGAAGTCATAAAGAAAGGCCTCACCTACATCAAAGCAGATACTCACAGTGATAAGCCCCACTGGGACACAAGATACCCCTGGATTCAAGATCCAAGATCTCTTCCCAACAACAGGAGTGGGGTGGAAGCCACCATCTTGAGAACAGAAAAACAACTAAAAAAGAGCCAGAGTGGAAAAAAAAGCATACACCGCTCAAGTCCATGATATGGTGGAGAGAAGAGCAGCGAAGAAACTTGTTAAAGAGATCATTGCCAGCTGGAAAAGGCCAGTATGGTATGTCAGCCACTTGGTGGCACCAAATCCCCACTCTCTAACAATACCTGTGCGACTGGTATGGAACAGCAGCCAGAAATGTAAAGGGATCAGCATGAATGACCTTCTGCTGAAAGGGCCTGATGTCCTCAATCCCATCCGAGCAGTACTATTCAGGTTCAGAAAAGGCGTCCATGCTGCCCTTGGCGACATCAAGAGAATGTACAATTCTCTGTGGTTGGAAGATCTGGAGATGCACCTCCACAGATTTATCTGGAGAGACACTGAGGAGGAAGAGATTGAAGAGTATGTGATCACCAGAGTCAACATTGGCAATGGACCAGCAGGGTGCATTGCACAATTGGCCATGAGAGAGACAGCCAAACTACCCATGTTCGCTCGCCTGGAAGAGGAACGTAGGATTCTTGAAGAGGATACCTATGTCGATGACATCCTGACTTCCCATAATGACTTGAAAAAGCTGGACCAAAACATCGAAAGAGTTGAAGAGATCCTGAAGGCAGGCGGGTTCTTCCTCAAGCCTTGGGTCAAGTCAAAGTGGGAGGCAGGAGATCATACCAGGAGAACAAAGAGCGGAGTCAAGCACAGTACTCATTCTCCCAAATCAGATGAGGGAAGGAGACAATAAGGGCCTTGGAGTTGAATACCTTGTTGAGGAGGATAAACCATACCTCATGACTTCAATTTCTCAAAGAGGAAAAAGAGAATGAGAGTCGGCCAAAATCTCCTTGATAAAGAGGTGAGAGAGAAAACTCCAAACCCACTGATGAGAAGAGAACTGCTAAGCCAAGTAGCTAGCCTGTATTACCCAATAGACCTCGTCACACCTGCCAAACAAAAGGGCGCCATTCTTGTCAGAAAGGCATTTCAGGAAGCTGGAGGCAAAACTCTGAACACTTGGGACAAACCTTTGTCTGAAAAATTGAGGGAAGAAGCCATCCAATTCTTTGAGGAATACACACGTCTTGGCCAAATCACTTTCCACAGAAGCCTCACACCAGTCAACTGGATTGGAAAACCTTGGGGAATAACATTCTCTGATGGAAGTGACAAGAGCTATGGAGCCGTAATGTATTTCAGATGGGAGACCGAGCAAGGCATCCAAGTCAGATTGGTTGAGTCTAAGGCAAAACTCACACCATTGGACCAAAAGGGAGAACCAATAAAGCTGAAATCTGCGGTGATGTCTATTCAGCACGACTTAGTAATTATGTTGAAAAGCACAGTCAAATAGAAATTGAACGATGGCTCAATTTACATGATAGTTAAACTGTGTTGGGAGCAATCCAGAGAGACAGCTATGGATATCAAACTTTCTTCGCAAATAGAGTTGGGGAGATCCAGAAATCCACCTGCCTGAATAGTGCTGACGTCATAAAAAGAGGGGAAGCCCCAGAAGACCTCCAGGAAGATTCCATGTGGCAGGATGGACTAGCGTTCCTACGGCAACCTGTGGAAGAGTGACCACATCAGTCAGCCAAAGAATTCGCCGTGTATGCCAAGGAAGGCATAAACAAACTTCAGAGGAAAGCTTTCTCGGCAGCACTGACTAGAGTGCAGGCCAAGATAGACAAGAGTGATGCACAGAAAAAAAAAACCTAGATTAACCTAAGACTCAGATCCGAAGATTACCAGGCGGCTCTGTGGTAACCAATCTAAATTGACATCAAGAAATTCAGCAGCCTGACCAGGCTGATCCGGGTCATTGCCTGGGTTTGGAGAGCTGCAACAAGATGTAAAATGTGTTGATCAAGAATTCAGCCTCAGATAAACCAAAGTGGGAGGAAGCTCTTTCAACAAACTGGAGGTTTGTGGAGCCAAACAAGCTGTACTCACTGTCGAGGAGTGTGAAGAAGCACTAAGAGATCTTTTCCTTGTAGCTCAAGAATGTATAACCTTTCAAGACACCACTCTCAACAGACTCGCTGTTTACAGAGAGGAAGATACTCGGCTTTTAGTTTGTGGAGGAAGGTTCCAGACCTTTGATGAGGACAGGACTGCTATACCAATTCTACCATATGATGCGTGCATATCCACTCTTCTAGCTCAAGAGGCCCATGATGCAAACCATGAAGAAATGGCAGGCACACTCCTCCGGATGAGGAAGAAAGCCTGGGTGGTAAAAGGTCGGAAGCTGGCTAAAAAGAGAGTTGATGTGGTGTGCAGAAAGGCCAGGGCCAGAAAGTGCCAACAGATCATGAGTGACCCTTCCATCTGAGCGGATAACACCAGCCAGACCATTTGAGTATACAACGGTGGACTTGTTTGGACTGTATGAAGTGAAGAAGAAAACAAAGCTCAAGGTGTGGGGAATTGTCTTCTGTTGCATGGCATCCAGAGCTATACACACAGATTTTGTCAATGACCAGTCAACACAAGGCTTCCTAATGGCTTACCAAAGATTCCCGGCACTGAGAGGGCACCCAAAGAAACTATGGTCAGATCATGGAAAGAACTTTGTGGGTGCCAGACCTGCCCTGAAAGAACTCTACCTCTTCCTGGATAAACTAAATAAATCTGAGCTTGAAAATGAAGCTTCCAAGCATGGGACAGAATGGAGCTGCAAAATCCACCCAACAGACTCCCCTCACAGAAATGGAGCTGCAGAAGCAGCTGTTCTCACTGTGAAGCAGGCTTTGCAAAACCTGGGGGAAGAAGGACTCTTCACATGGAGTGAGTTTCAGACATTTATCTACATGGCTGCTAACTTTGCCAATGAGAGGCCCATAGATGCCAGAACTCAAAGCCGGGAGGACTCCGTAGAATATATCAGCTCAAATTCTCGTCTGCTTGAACGGACTGGACCCAGAGGAGATATTGGATGTCTTGATTTTGAAAACTACCCATACAAAAGGTTGTGAGCTATCCAAACAGAAGTCGACCGGTTCTGGAGGAAGTGGAGTCAGTTAGCTGGGCCCAATCTATTCGTGAGAAGTAAATGGCACACAACACATAGGAATGTGGCTGTTGGAGATGTTGCCTGGCTTGCTGACCAAAACGCCTGGAGGGGCCAGTAGAGACTTGCTAGAGTCATCAGTGTCAGTATTGACAAGAAGGGCATCGTAAGAGATGTGCATGTCAGAACTTTTCCCAGCTACCCAGTCCCAACTGTGAAGCCTGTCTAAAGAGATAAAGTGAAGAAACTGTATACTAAAATCCCTACCACAATCCTTCATAAGGATGTCAGACGACTGATTGTTTTGCTTCCTGTAGAAGAACAAAAACAAGAACAAAAGTAAAGGTATAACAAGGTGATTGGAGTGACCTCCTTGGGCTCATGAACCAGGAGGTCAAGTGGGAGGTGTTTCGTCATGAAAAATTAAGATTTACTTCAAGTTACCAAGAAATTCCTGAAGACGGTAGTGCAGTGGCTGTGCGGAAGCTGAGAAGTTGTGTTTCCAAGGGGGGACAATATAGTGGTGCACCTCTGAGAGCACATTCAGGTGAAAAAGTTTGGAGAAGATCTTTTGCTTGACTTACAGGGACTTTCACACATTCAGCTCAAAATTCAAACTTGAAGACGCGACTGGTATAAACATGAACTTAATTTATTTTGATGTAAAATATAAATTGTAAAAGGTCAGTATTGTGTTTCCGCTTATTTGATGGATTTTGCTAATTCGCTTGCTACAGTACTGATTGATGCTAAGATTTGTATGATTTTGGTATGAGTTTGAAAGGTGTGTTCTAAGTTTGTTAACATTTATAATTTATTGTCAAGGCATTTGATTTAGTTGATTATACTGTAGGTAATATGGTTATGGTGAATGAGACATTAAATGTTAGTTTAAATAATATCTTTCTTTATATTAATGTGTATTTGTTTTGTTTCAATCTATCTTTTAAAGATTATCAACCTTCTGCAGCTACTGCTTCTACTTTTGCTTCTGCTGATACCTCTGCAAACAGAAGTAAAATGTCTTCTTGCATCCTTCATAGTTTGAATGCCATATCAAGGTTGGGCAGAGCTGAAACAAAATTTGGGAAGACTTGACAAGCATCATTACTTCTTCATCATTACCTCGTCTTCAGTGTCACATGATCCTTCAGAAATTATTATAATATCCTGTTTTGATGCTCATGAAACATTTATTATTATTGTTGTCTGCTTAATAGTATTTCCCCCAGGATTTTTTTTTTTGTAATAGAAAAAAAGCATTTATTTGTAAGATTATAAATATATATACTTTCACTTTTGATTTGATGTATCCTTGCTGAAAAAAGTATGAATAAGTTTTGAGTTAAAGTATGTGTAAAGTTATGTGTTTGTTCTATGTTATATGATGGTATATGATGCATCAAATAGGTATCTGCTAGATTATTTTACTGATGAGATCCAAAATAAATAAATAAATAAATCACTTGTTGGCATGGTTCCAGAGAGGTGTTTAGCTAAAGACACACCAAGACCTTTGTGTGAAGTAACTTTGCCATTGTGTGCCGCAGCGGTGGTTTACTCTGAACACCTTGTGCCTGGCAGTGAGGTGTGACTGTAATCAGAAAAGGCCATAAACACCTCTTCTGTTGACATCAGCAACACAGCGTGTCTGAACACGCTGATCTGCCTCATGCTACACAAACACAAACACGGGCTGAGACCATAACACCCCACCCAACGCAAAGCCTCATTATCACATCCCTGATTAGGCAAAATACAACCTATATGTGAAAAACAGCAGCAGGGTCATTCCTACATAGTTTGGTGGATTGTATGTCCCCATTAAACAATACTGCATATTTTATCAAAAATGTAAATCTTTCATGCAACATGATTTTCCATGCATAGATGTACCCCGGCTAATACATATAATGATTAGTATCTAAGAATAATTATAATAATAATATCTATAATAATATCTATATTTTGCAATTTATTTTGAAACATATTTTTATGTGTAAAACCATTTAATTAGTTTAAGCCCCTTCAACTTTAGTCCACCCTGTTACATAGGGGCTACTTGCCCTTTAAAATCTTAAGTTTATGCCCTAAATCAGATGACTTGCAAGAAGTGACACCATTTCCTTGGAAGAAAAGCAACTCCAAGAATAATCAGTCATAGGCTGCATCCGAAATCACATACTTTGCCTTTATCTGAGACACGTGTAGTACACGCCAAAGCATTGACCTAAGATGAAGTCAGGTGACACAACTCAGTGCTTAATCAATTCTATAAATATCAACTGCTCGAGATTGTCACCAGCTTCATGTCGTCAGAAGCTGCTTGTCAGTCACTGTCTGTGAAAAAAATGGTGTCTCTGTTTGTCTGCAGTACACGGGTTAAAAAAATATCTAACTTTAGGAAATGTGTTTTGCCGTTCCCCCGCTCTATTACCGGGGAAGACCGACATGAGCTGTGTGTTCTTTGTTTGGGAGTTCTAGACTTGATCAGCTCTCGACATCAGAAAGCTCCATTCTGGGTTTCACTCTCTTCAATGATAAGGGGACTTTTACTTATGCACCTCGTGGGACGGGTCCCACAGCTGCCGAGGCAGCATGTCGACTTCCCTCATGGGGCTCCCAGATAGAGCTCTTAAACGAGTTCTGGCCTTTTTCTCTCTCTGTTGACATTGAGGGCGGTTGTGTGTTGAATGCAACCAGTGGGCAGTCTCCTTCATCTTCAAAGTCAACCTCCCCTTCTTTCTCTATATTCATTCTGAAATCTTGAAGTCGTGAGCTCCATATTCCTCTCATATTTATAACCAAGCCATCCGAGGCATTCTGGCATTTCATCCCTCGCTGGGTCCAGCAAGCTTGCCCTTCTACCTCCCTTCCTCCACCTAGCTCCAGGAGGGAGGATCTGAAGGCCAGTGTTGTGACTCGTGGCTCCCTCGTAGGAATTGTTGGCCTTGCGGCGCTTTCAGTCCCAGCCTGCAGAGGGCAGACCTGACCTCAAGACTGTAATAGAAGCTAAGCGTGCTGAGAAGAAAAGTCCTGATCTCAGGTGTCCCGTAGAGGAAGGGAGAGTGTTGAGCATATCAATATCAGGTTCTTCTTTTCGGCCTAGCCTTGTCTCCTTGAACATTCTGGAAATCCATAGATGCATCTCTGACTCCACTGTGTCTCCAGGGAATCCGGGTGCTAAACTACATCGACGACTGTCTTATTTTAGCCACATCGTGAGAGTTGGCGGTTCTACATCGAGATGTCGTTCTCGCTTATGTTGAGAATTTAGGTTTGAGACTAAATATAAAGAAGAGCAATCTGTCACCATGCCAGAGAACTACATTTCTCGGGGTGGTTTGGGATTTGACCATGATACGGCCATAATTGTCCCGGCTTGGGTGGATTATATTCTCACCATGGTAGGCAGTCTGAGGTTAGGCCAGGAGCTTTCTGTCTGTCAATGCCAGCTTCTGATGGATCTTATGGTTGCAGCCGCCAATGTGATTCCGTTGGACTTGCTGCACATGAGACCCTTCCAGTGGTGGCTTAAAAGCAAAGGTTTCATCCCTTATTAAAACCCATGTATGTGGTAAGTGTCAAGCACTGAGCGCTTCGTGCCCTTTCTATCTGGAGGAGTCCCGGTTTTCTCAACTTGGGTCCCTCTCTAGGAGCGTTTCCATTGCAAGATCATTTACGACGGAAACCTCACTTACCGACTAGGGGGGCATTCATGAAAAGCCGTCCAGCTCTGGGTTTCTTGGCACATAAACTGTCTAGATATGAGGGTAGTTTCTTAGATAAATCAACAGGTCAGGTTTTGGTTAGGTTTTGGTTCCCATGGAAAGTGTTCTTAATGTTCAGGGAACGTTAGTTTTTAGTTACATTGCAACCTTTAGGAAACATTCCCCTAACGTTGCAACATTTAGGTAACATTCCCCTAACCTTTAAAAAAACTTTAACAACAATGGTACCAAATGTATTATTACTTTAAACTGTCTGTGAATGAGCAGGAATGAATTTTTGGTAACACTTTACCTGAAGGGGTGTGCATAAGACTGACATGACACCGTCATAATCATGACATCACATGTCATGAATATGAAGGAGGTTTTATGCATGTTTATGACAACTGTCATTAAGTGTCATTTGCTCAATTATGACATTTTTAATGCAAATATGACATTGTTTGAGATGTCTTTGTAATGACAACTTGGCATTACTTAGCCAACACAACCTGTCGTACATATGTAATAAATATGACATAGGCGATTAATTATCAAACTTAAGAAACCACTTAGCTTTATGGGTTAACATTTCATTAAACTGTCATGTGGTTGGTTTTGACAATGACTATCATGAAGCCATTATACAATTTTAATGACAAATTAAATTTGAACCACTGTAGTTGAGGTCAAGAAAAACATTCATGACACAGTTCTAATGGCTTCATGACAGCCAATGTCAAAACCAACCACCTGACCATTTAATGAAATCTTAACCCATAAAGCTAAGTGGTTTCTCAAGTTTGATCATTAATCTGCTATGTCATGTTTATGACATATTTATGACAATTTATGTTGTCTTTGTAATGCCAATTTGTCATGACAAAGACACTGACAGGGTATGATGTATTGATTTATGTCAAGGTGTTATACAAAGACATCTCAACCAATGTCATATTTGCATTAAAAATGTCATAATTGAGCGAATGACAGTTAATGACAGTTAAAACCTCCTTCATATTTATGACATCTGGCATGTCATGATTATGAAGGTGTCATGTCAGTCTTATGCACACCCCTTCAAGTAAAGTGTTACCAAATTATTATATATATTAGCAGGAATGAATGAATGAATAGGCAAACTTGATGATATTTAAAACTTTAATATACACTATAAAATTAACAAAATACAGAAAAAATATAAAAGGCTTAAAAAAATACAAAAATCAGAATCAGTTTTAGTATACAACTATACAAATAAGACATATACAAGTACAAATGGAGTGGGATGAAGAGTGCAAAATAATAGTGCAAATGGAGTGTGCTAGATGGAATGGAATGATAAAATAATGTGTAGGTGAAGTGGCAAAAATAAATTGCTTTAATAATAAAAAAAAAAAAAAAAAAAAAAAAATAGTGCTCCATGGTTTTGAAGGCTCAGTCCTTCTCAGCTGGCCTAAAAAGAAAGAAACAAAAGTTTGATATGTCATTAGAATGAACACGTTGACAAAAGCAAGACAAATTGCCTTACTAACAACCCTGTTTTTTTTATGATCACACATATTGATAGTATTCCCATTCCTTTCATTATTATGAACATTACATAGAAGAATTTAAATTTACCGTCTGTGTGGTTCAAACTTCAGCACTTGCCCAATCAAGTCCTCCGTGTCTGCTGCAGTCAGCGTGGGGAATTTTTTCTGGGAGGCCGCTAGGGCAGAAGTCAAAATGAAGCAAAGTTAAAAGTCAAATTAAAACCTCCAAGCTAAGCATCATACTGATGTGAACAATAAAATAACACCTGCCTGTTATAACCCTGCAGATTGTTAGGACCTGGAAGGCCTTCTTTGCCTTTCTGCCCCACAGACTATACTGTTTAAGCCCGTTATTGGTTGCCACTCTCCGTAGCATGTGACGGATGGCAGCACCTCTGGTCGAACCTCCAAGGGTTGTCAGGAAAAGTTGCTGTAAAACATATAGAAATACAAATTATACATGTAGAACAAAGTGGAGAGCTTGTACAATCTCATTTTGTAATAGCCGTCAGTTTAGTTATAATGATATTGCAATTATATAGTGTTAATCTTAGGGCAGGACTATGGCTACTTAATTACCATTTTGTCCCTCCTCTCCTGTTGAACTCCTCCAGCTCAGTGACTGTTGAGCAGGGCGACAGCAAAATGTCATTGACTGGAGCAGAGGGATGTGACTGGGAGCTCCTTAGGAGCATGAGCAGCTCATCCATTTTCTGCTCCATCTTCTCCTCAAATGCATTCATCCGCTGTGCCATGCGGGTAATGGATGTCCTCATGGCTATGGAAAAATGAATGGTGTTAGGATTAGTTGTTATACATTATATACTTTCATATGTGAACAACTTAAGTGAGTCTATACCTCTCATTTCCATCTCCATGGCTGAGCCACCTCAGTCTGTGTGATGACTAAACTCCCTTTGTGTGATGAGTTCTGCTGTTGACTTCAACAAAAAAGTCAAGTTACTCTCAAGTTCCTTGTCATGAAATTGTATTTAACTGGAAATGGAAAATTCAAAGCCACAGTACCTTCAGGCCGAGCTTGCGTCACAATAGACCGATCTAATTCTGGGCGACCGGCTGGTTTTCTGTGTGGTGTTGACTCATCTAAAAAGAAAGTATATATGAATATTGGTCAGTTCATTTATGGTAGGTTTCTTGCACATGGCCAAAAAAAAAAAAAAAAACTTACATGCAAGTGGTGGAGGCATCTGCTGAGCTGAAAAAAGGCAGGAAAAGACAAACACATCAGAACAGTCACATGATACGCACCAGTGAATGTCAGTAGGTCTTAAAAGTCTCTTGGAAGAGTCTCGGTTCTAAGTTAAGTTTTGCTGTAAAGTTTCGGTAAAACGTTTTGACTGCAAAGCGCTTCCAACTTCAAAGACTTTCCATCCATCCACCAAGACACCATGTAATTGGCTGCCCAAGATCTATCCAGGCACGAGGAGACCGCCAGCCAAGCAACGGACACGGGAAACCCCTTTTACGCCAGGAACTCAAGACAAGCAAGTAGCCTCCAGACTCTTAACTGAACTGGTGCATTAATATAAAATTTAATAACCCGCCTAAGAAACGATAGAAGAGCTAAATCAATGATTGATGGTTCGTTCAGGTCATGTCTTTTAAGTGCATATAGAAACTTGGGATTTCATCATCTCACTCTTAAAACTCATTCTTTCCTCACTCTTTTTCTTTCTCCAACTCGTATGAAAATGTGTGTGGGTGTGTTTGTGTTAGATATTACTTTAATTTGTTAGAATAATCAATAAAGTCTTGTTTATATTTTAAGATAATTGTTCTTGTGTTGTGTGCTTACAAATTAAAGTCTTAAACTGCTGATCTAAGTTACCTTGCTAATAGTGTTTCACTATAGTTTGGATATTTATATCCGCTGCAGAGCTGATAGTTACGGCCCGTTCAAATGAACGCTGGACGAGTCCTTTGCTCAGCCATATAAGTGATTATTTTAAGATTCCCTATAAATTAATTGATAATTCCTTTTGAGCTAAATTGACCTGTCTGGCCCCTTAAGTACATATTATTATTATTATTATTATTATTATTATTATTATTATTATACGTATTTTACTATACCATCTTAACCAAGTTGACTGCACAGTTGGTTTAGTACTGAAGTTTCTTTGGAAATGTCTGTCAGCTGGACTGACCCCTGTGACTCTTAAGGTGTATGTGGCCGCTATGTTCTG
The DNA here is from genome assembly GCA_030578275.1 of Meda fulgida. NCBI lineage: Eukaryota > Metazoa > Chordata > Actinopteri > Cypriniformes > Leuciscidae > Meda > Meda fulgida. The sequence goes on along the minus strand of CM060624.1, from coordinate 26,346,923 downwards.
CTTCAGCTGAGCTGCATTAGCTGGGTAACTCCCCTCGCTGCTCAATGGCCAAAGCTCAAACATGGCGCCCTATTTAAAGCTCATTCAGCTTTGCTCATACATGCTTGCTGCTCGCTTCTGCTGCCCGCAACCTCCCCAGCTCCTCCTTATGCTTAACGTGGCATTTGCTTATGTCATGTTGCCTGCTCTGTTCACGGGGGATATTTTAGCTCTCACAGTCCTAAACCGTGTGAGCGTTCCCTAATGCTGCTGCTATTTCATGGTGCTCATGAAAGGTCAGAGGACTCCCTGAACAGAGCCATACCGCCAATTTCAATTCAGGAACATCAACTTGTTTGCAATCAATTCAATAAATTCTTAAATTATTTTTTTGTTTGTGTGTTCTTGACTTAATAGACCTAAAAGAATTACTATTACCTCTCTCAAAAGTGTAGGAGACCTGCAAGCTTTGTCAATCGCCTCCTCCTATCTGGATTTTGCACCTGGACTGGTAAAGGTGATTTTGCAACCTAGGACGGATAACGAACGAACTGAATCAATGAATGAATGAATGAATGAATGAATGAATGAATGAAGCATTTATATAGCGCTTTCATATGTACTACTATACACCTAAGGCGCTTTGCAATCATATCAGGGATCTCTCCTCAACCACCACCAGTGTACCGCATCCACTAGGATGATGTGACTGCAGCAACCATACAACGGCGCCAGTGCGCTCACCACACACCAGCTATAGTCGGAAAAGAGAGAGTGATAGAGCCAATTAAATGGAGGGGGATTCTTAGGAGGCCATGATTGACAAGGGCCAATGGATGGAGTTTGGCCAGGACACTGGGATTACACCCCTACTGTTTACAAGAAGTGCCATGGGATTTTTAATGACCACAGAAAGTCAGGACCTTGGTTTAACGTCTCGTCCGAAGGACGTGTGCTTGTTACAGTATAGTGTCACCATCACTATAGGTTCCACTGCCTCCAAATAGACGATATCTCATTGGGTTTCAAATGCTGTAAGTCTGGCCTATGGGGCGCAAAGGGTGGCTTCGCCTCTTGGAGGCAGGATCCATTCTACCCGAGGTGTTGCTGATTCTAAGGCGCTAGCAAAAGGTTTTAGAACACTTATCTGATAAGTGTAAAACATAACATGTCCAGCCTTTTTTTAAATAGATAATAGGTTTTATATATTTATTAAATGTTAAATGCTAATGTTCTATTAGCATCTTTCTTAGCTAGTAATGGGCTTTATTTTAGCTTAAAACATCCACAGTGTTAAGGTCCACCCTGTTACACATTGCACTGCAAAAATATTACGCCCAAAACAACCAGGCATTCACACTAAAACGAAGCAACATCCACATAAAAACTTGAACGCCTCAGTCAATGTGACTCACTCAGTTCACCATACAGAATCCGAAGCTAGCCAAAGTCACCTCTCTGTGAAGAGAGCAATTTTTTGTAAATGCGAGACAGGTCAGCTTTGCACATCCCTAACACACTCTGATGTGAAAAAGAGGCACCAAAACGGAGAACACATGCTCACAGCCAGTCCAAAGTCATTACTGCTAGTTCATCCATCTTGTTTTCTCACTGAAGGCGCATTTGTCAGTCTTGGAGGGAGACGAGCGAGCCTCACGCCATGCGAGCTTTCATGGGCTGATTTATTGGTTTAGAACAATGACTTCCAATTTGGCTAGTGATCAGTCATGTAATAGGCAGTTGTTTGACTTCTTTGTTTTGATTTTTTTTTTGGTGCGATGATGAGAGACAGACTCCTAGATAAGGCTGGACTTGGTCTGTCAGCTTTGTGGTATGATGGATGAAACACTCTGTTTTCTAAAGCTGACCCCTGAGCCACACAGGTCAGAGCAGCATGGTGGCGACACACACACACACACAGAGACAAGCACACACAATCAGAAAGATGTTGCCCCAATCTACTGTGTCCTATAATATGATGACTCTAGAGCACAGACACAAACATTGGATGAACTGGAACAGTGACTGCGAGCCAGACCCCATCGCCCAATATCATGCCTAAGCTCACTCATGCACTTGTCTGAATGGAAGAAAATCCTGCTTCCATGTTATAACAGACTAGAAAACCTTCCTAGAGGAGTGGAAGCAAAAGGAAGACCAATTCCCTATCAGTGCCAGTGGATTTTAATTTAAATGTATGTGCTGTGCTTTCGTTTGTGTTGCTTTGGATTTAAAAAAAAAAAACATATGCTGAATGAATAAAGGCAACTGGATGTCCACATACTTTGGGTCATAATAATAAATAAATAATTACCATATGAAATTGCCATGCCATTTGCCACAAGATACTACAGAATACATTTAAATTATACTATGGTATTAGAATGTCAGAGGGTGCAAAACACATGGTATAAAGCACACACACAAAAAACACATATGTTAGTACTTCTATCATTATGAGGACATTTCATAGGCGTAATAGTTTTTGGTAACTTTATTTTGATGGTCCCTTGTGAACATTCTGTTGATACAAGCAACTATGCAGCTGCATGTTAACTAACTCTCATTAAAGTATTAGTAGACTATCTGTTTAATATCTGTTAAATCTTTTTTGTGATGGTCCTCCAACAGACATTCTACTGACTATAAGTAACTTAGCCACTACATGTCAACTTATTCTAACCTTAAACCGACTATAGTCTACTAATACTTGACTAACACTCTAATGAGAGTTAGTAAACATGTAGGATCCAATGTTACTTTTAGTCAACAGAATGTGTTAAAGGGACCATCAAAATAAGGTTAAACCTGGTTTTATACTGAGCTAATGACATTTTCTAGCCCCTTACCCTAAACCTATCCATTGCAGAAAAAATTCTGCATTTTTACATTTTTAATAGTTTAGTATGTTTATTTAGCATTTTGAATCACAAAAACATAATAATAATATTAATAATAATTACTATAAAATATTAATAATCATAAGTATTATATTTTAAATATATTATTATTTTAAATAAATGTTTTAAATAAATTATTATTATTATTATTAATTGTAATTAAAATGATTAAATTAATGATATTTAATAGTATTATAAAATATTAATATAAAAATCTATCACTTGGTGAAAATTGCCTTGTTATTTGAAATAACCAGTTTTAAAACCATTATTTATAAATTAAAGTACCCAATAAAACCAAGAGCAAGATTGTACTTCCAAAAAAAAGACAACTTCAACAGATTGCCAACAATGGTATTTTCTGTGGAAAACAGAATCAGTATCTCCTCAAACATCTTTAAATGAAAGTATAAGCACTTTGAGTTACTGCTTCTGTCTATCTGTAGTAAAAACAAAACAAACAAAACAAGGGATAATACCACCTACAGCGCTCATTATAGGACATGTCTCCTGTCCTCCCCTGGGTGCTGGGAAGATGGCTCTGGCTCTGTCAACCTGTTCTCTGCTTTCCAACAATTGATGTACACAATTCTCTTGAATGACTAGCTGACAAAACAGGCATGCTACTTTTTATCTTGACCTATTGACCTGACACTGGAATGCACCAACACCAGCTTTTTAACCTTGCAGCTACAAACAACACAGCCATACTCAAACAAATGAATGTAAGGGAAAGTTTGCTGTTACAGCATTAAAATGAACCTCCATCATAACACCACATTTGAATGCCCCAAGCACGTTTCAGTCATGTGTTCACTCAGTTCACGTGAAGTACTCAGAACTATAAATAATGCTGTGTGGGCACATGTGGGTGAAATGCACAACCAAACTCTATTTCTTGGCATTTTAGATGAAAAACAGTTGAGGTCTGGACACGAACGTGGTGGTCAGCTGTGAATTGTTTGATGGAAAGGCATTTTTTTTAATCCCATCTCTACCCTAAAGGCTCCTCTGGAGACATTGAGAGACAGTTGGTTGTTGGAAAGTGTCAAGCCAGCATGTGTTTGAGTTGTGTAAGCACATTTACTGATTCGTCCCCCTCCGTCGGCATTCAAATCCCCAGTTGGCTTGTTCATTGTGCGCCCTCCTTACAAAGCATGAGGCATGTTCACTGCCTGTGCTTCAAGGGGGGAAATTGAGATTAGGGGAGGGAACGTACAGGATTCATTCATCCTGCTGAAGGATTGTGGGTTACTCTCCGCTCATCTGAGACAGACGTTCTAAAAGCATGCGGACACAAACACCCACATCAGCCTCTCCCATGTCAGATAGACACTGATTTTAGTAAATCATAAAAACCTATTAAAGGGTACCTATTACGCCCCTTTTTTAAAGTCTTAATTTTGTTATTGGGTGTCTAGCATATTGGTTCCCTTTCGAGGGAACTCTACACTGCGTCGAGAATCGACTCTTTGGGGACGCTCCCTAAGCGTGCGCCTCTGAAGTATGAATAAAACTAATCCAATCCTGATTGGTGTTGCGTCGTGACGTAACATGTGACGGCATACCCGGAAGTATAAAAGTGACACTGTCACAACACACACTAGCTTTCGCTCTTCAGCAAGCGCTCTGTGTTGAAAACTGTCAGTCTTATTTGGTGTTGTTTGTCCTTATATCTAAATATTATGGCCAGCGAACAATTCAAGAAATGTGTGCACCCTTGCCCTCGTTTTATTACGGGTGGGGACACACATTCTTTGTGTGTGAATTGTTTGGGAGCGCAGCACGCACGGGCAGCTCTCAAGGGAGCTGCTTGTGTTGACTGTGAAGCACTTCCCATTAGAGTGCTGCGCTCCCGGCTGGCGTGCTTTGATGAGCACGGTCAGGCTCGCGTTCCCCGCGGTTCTGGTCCCGCGTCTGTTGAGGCAGCGCGGCGATTGAGATCGTGGGGCTCGCAGCGGGATCTTTTAGATGAGGCTGCTGAGGCACCTTCTCATTCTTCGTCTGAGGATCCCATAGCCCCTGAGAGTGGTCCAGGAGCCCGCATCGCGGCTTCTCCTGCCCACGATCAGGTCCCAATGCTTGAGCTCTCTGCTTCTGAGGAAGTGGATGTGCTCAGTATTGATGCGGATGACCGTGATTTTGGCGCGCCAGTTCACGGCCAAGCGTATGAGGAGCTGGTAGAGGTTGTGACTCGTGCAGTGGCCAAACTTAACATCAGCTGGCCACATGATGAGCAGGGAACGCAAGCAAAAAGTAAGCTTGATGAGCGTTTCCTGCAGCACAGAGCACAACCTCAGCGCCGGGGTTTGCCGTTTTTCCCCGATCTCCACTGTGAGATCTCGAGATCGTGGGATAAACCGCACTCGTCCCGTGTCTCCAGTCCCAGTGTGGTGGATTATAGCAATGTTGTGGGGGCACGGGACAAGGGTTATGGGAAGATGCCTAAAGTAGAGGAAGCTTTAGCGGGTTATCTTTCCCCTGAATCGGCATCTTCCCTAAAAAAAACCCGGCGCTGCCTAGTAAGCCCTGCAGAGATACATCTGCTTTAATAGGCAGGGCTTACATGGCGGCAGGTCGGGCTGGTTCATGTCTGCACACTATGGCTATCTTGCAGGCATACCAGGCCGACCTCCTGAAAGATTTGGATGAGGGGGAGGGGCCGACTCCTGAAGATATTGCAGAGTTGAGGAAGGCCACAGATTTGTCTCTCCGGGCCACAAAAGAGACAGCCCGTGCCATTGGCCGCTCTATGGCAGCTATGGTGGCTACGGAGAGACATCTGTGGCTGAACTTATCTGGTATTAAAGATAAGGATAGGTCTTTTCTGCTGGATGCACCGCTCTCGCCTGTTTGGCGACGCCGTTACATCGGTCGTCGACAGGTTACAGGAGGCGAAGAAGCAATCTGCGGCGTTCCAGCAGTACCTCCCCCGTAAGGCGAAGTCCAAATCGAGTAGGGGGGGGGGGCGAGCGATCAGCCCCAGCCATCAGCCAGCTACTCACACCGAGCAGAGCAGAAAGAGAGCGTTTCCTCTAGAGCCCCTCCTCCTGGAGCTTGGCAACAGAGGAAGCGCTCTCAGAAATCGAAGTCCTCCAGCCAGAGAGGCGACCTGAGAGAAGTCATTCAGGCTAGGAGGACTTCGGGGAAGAGGTCCTGACCGAAGTGGTAGGACCTTTGAGGGCTGTCCCCTCCACTGCAGGGCAACTGAGGTTGTTCTCGCAGCGGAGCCCTCTAGGAAACGATGTAGATTGCCCGCCGTTAACGACGCTTCGGGCCGCATCTCTTTCCAGCGAAAATATTCGAATAAAGAAAAAGCATCAGTTATGGTTAAAAGAACCGTATCGACTACAGCCTGCCGGTATTCCGCTTCAGGAAGTCGAGAAAGATGCTCGAAAAACACCAGAGGCCAGTCTCGAGAGGCTGGTACCCCTAGTAGATTTTGTAGAGGCATGGTATCATCTTCCCAACATACCTGCATGGGTCCTGCATATAATAAAATCAGGGTACAGACTGCAGTTTGCGCACCGCCCCCCCAAGTTTTCTGGGGTGGTGCAAACTGCAGTGGTTCCAGAGCAGGCTAAGGTGATGGAACAAGAAGTACAGACTTTGCTGCTAAAGGAAGCCATAGAACGTGTTCATCCTTTAGACAGGGGGTCCGGGTTTTACAGCCGGTACTTTATAGTTCCAAAGAAGGATGGGGGGTTAAGGCCAATTCTAGATCTCAGGGTTTTGAACCGATCTCTGAGGAGGTTCAGGTTCAAAATGTTAACCATTCCTTCAATCGTGAGTCAGATCAGATCCGAGGACTGGTTTGTCACGATAGATCTAAAAGACGCCTATTTTCACATCTCCATCCTTCCATGTCACAGGAGATACCTGAGGTTCGCTTTCGGGGGCGAAGCTTACCAATATCGGGTTCTTCCGTTCGGCCTAGCACTCTCTCCCCGCACATTCACCAAATGTATGGATGTAGCCCTTGCTCCACTGAGACTTCAAGGCATTCGTATATTGAATTATCTCGACGACTGGCTCATTCTGGCCCAGTCTCGAGAAATGGCAGTTCGGCATCGAGATGTCGTCCTTGGCCACTGGCTGGGGCGCGGTCATGGACGGCCGCTTTGCCAGGGGTCTGTGGCAAAGCGTCACTTTTATACTTCCGGGTATGCCGTCACATGTTACGTCACGACGCAACACCAATCAGGATTGGATTAGTGTTATTCATACTTCAGAGGCGCACGCTTAGGGAGCGTCCCCAAAGAGTCGATTCTCGACGCAGTGTCTCGTCCCCTTCTCTGGGAACAAGGGTTATAGTCATAACCCGAGACGTTTTCATGATTGATTTGAAAAACATTTTTCAAATATTTAACATGGTTGCAACACCTCCCTTCCTAGTCTGTCTTTAATGCTCAGGAGTGCGACCATGGTCGCAAGTTGATGCAACCATGAATGCCGCTGTTTCTCAAACAGCATGCCGAGAGCGCGTTCGTGGATGGTGTGTCCATGTTGGCATTGCGGTCGCGACTCTACTTCTTTAATACAGAGGCACGAGTCCCCTCTGCTGCTACCCAGCTCCCCGCCGCTTCTCATGGTAGAGCCGTGGGTCTGGTTTGGACCCTGGGAGACCTGAGGGTTACAGTGGGAGCTTATTTGCCGGGTCCGCCCCACAAACATCCCACTCCACTAGCAAAGTTAGGGTTCTTTTAGTTTTTCAAATAAGTTTTGTTTTAGTTAGCTATTTGATGCTTTAAAAAATGAGGTGTAACGTCATGAGGTGCAACGTCATGATTGGTAATGACCGTTACTGGGATATTTTGGCTTAATTTTTTTTTACAGAGGAAGGAAGAAGAGACACGCTGTCCATCTTTTATTACAGTCTATTCTTTATGTGCCCATATATTGAGTCTTTTTCAAATCTGAGGTGTGAATGACCAGTGCTAAAAAAGTGGGGATTCGTGACACTTTAAGTTGTAATTCAGTAAAGTCCTCTTCCTGTCATTCCAATACAATTTCCTGTAGGGCGTGGTCAAACATTATACCTAACATATGTTTTTTTTTTCTGAAAAAAAAGAAAAGAAAGTAAAATTTGGTATGACATGAGATTGAGTAAATTGTTAAAATTAAAATTTTCAGGTAAACTGTCTTTCTAATGAAAACTGGGAGGAGCTTGTCAGCATATAATTCTTTCAGCCTGAGGACTAATGGGAAACTACTGCCTCTAAAGTTCTTACTATGGTTGTATCTCTCCATGGCTACAAATTGTGTCACATCTCGGGCCCGTTCATTATAGACAGCACACCAGACCTGTCTAGCCTTTCCCACTTCTTATACATTATGTATAGAAGTGAACTCTTAAATAATTGAATAGCTGACATGTTTGCCCTACACACAAACATACAGACAACAGGAATGAATGTATAAGCAAGAATACAGTACACTCCCATACACATGCAATGGACTACAAACATATGTTTACTGGAATATAATATGAACCAGTATTGAATTTTCTGTCAGGTGAGCCACAGGTCGTGTAGAATGTTTTATTTATTTTTTTATTTTTTATTTTTTTTGCTGTTGTTATTTGAAAAGGCTTGATTTGTGTTTGTTTTTCCCTAACCCTGTCAACCTTGAGGAAAATGACCCAGTGGGAACATACATTAATTAATGCAGCAGCCACAAAATTAAAACAACTGCATTATCATAACAGAATACATTTGCTGTGGCCATCTTACACTGGCTATCAGCACAGCTGGTGGTGCAGGACCTCTCAAAGTCACCAGGAAACGAGCATTCAAAAGCCCCAGAGAAGTACTGTGCATCTGATTACATATACAAAACTGCAGTATGACAAAATCCACCATAAAGCCTGCAATACATTATAGGGAATTAGATACAAAACTTCAAAGGGGAAGGGGGGTCTTTAAGGTATGGCCACAGACACAGGCTAATGTTAAACGCTATGTTTTGAACGTTTGAATGTCTTTCTTGAATGTCCAGACATCCATGTAAAAAATCATTATAAGTGATTATCTAGTGACTGTGGTAATCCTTTGGATGTCTGTCGTTGCTGCTACAGACTTATTAGATTTGTCCCTCTGGCTCAATTTAAGCTACTATTAGAAATAATGAGCCTTTAGCCACTAATACAGTAAATTGTGTGCCTTACCCCTGACTCAAGCGTTCAGAGATAAAGAGATTTGTTCTCAGTAGTTCATCTCTTTCTTGATCTCTCCAGTTCTGCTTTCTATCTTTCTTTCTTTCTTTCTTTCTTTCTTTCTTTCTTTCTTTCTTTCTTTCTTTCTTTCTTTCTTTCTTTCTTCTACCTAAGTACCTCGGAGAACCATGTTACATCAATATCGTAATCATTAATTACCACATTATTCACCAATTGTACAATAAAGCAAATAAGCCAAAACTGCCAAAATACAGACAGCACATTACAAGTCCTTCCAGAGACAGTAATATACCACTGTTACACCACAATGGATGCATCCATACATCGCTCAGTCCCACATGCACCTTTACGGCTCTCTGTTCACAGTCTGGTTCATCTTATACAGAACTACAGGCAGAAACTAAAATAAGCTAAACCTGTAACAAGGACTGTAAAAAGATGGACTAATGAAGCAGAGCGGGATGTTTTTGAGGCCGCTGCCATCGATCTGGATGAGCTCACAGAGACTGTGACATCATTCATCAGTTTCTGTGAGGATATGTACATCCCTACCAGGACCCATTTACGTAACTTTAACATTGACAAACTGTGGTTCACTGCAAAACTCAGACAGCTTCATCAGGCCAAAGAGGATGCCTACAGGAATGGGGACAAAGTCTTGTATAAATAGGCCAAAACACACTGACAGAGGAGATCAGAGTGGCCAAGAGGAAATACTCTGAAAAGCTCAAAAAACTATTTTCAGCCAACGATCCTGTATCAGTTTGGAAAGGCCTGAAAGACATCAAGACACCATCCCCCAGTACTCTGTGGAATCAACAACTGGCCGATGATTTGCATGAGTTTTATTGCAGGGTTAAAAACCCTGTTTCACATCCCACACCCATTCTGACCTTCTCTCCATGGTTCCATCAAGACCTCCAGCAACGTCATTCTAAAGTTTACGGGTGACACCACACTCATTGGCCATATCCAGGATAGTGATGAGTCTGCTTACAGACAGCTGGCTATGAGAGCTCTGAGAGCTGGCTATCTGGTGCTGAACAAGCTGGAGCTGAATATGCTCAAAACAGTTGAGATGATTGTGGACTTTAGGAGGAACACCCCAACATCTCCCTGTGGTCCTGTTTTTGGTATGCCAGGTTGACTTGTGCTTTTTTAAGAATAAGTACTTTTTAAGTTGTAAATCATTTCTGCATTTTAGAATTCAGGAGATTTGTATATGTCTTATATATTGTTTAAAAATGTTTGTAATTGAACATACTGAGGTTTTTTTTAAGAAGTTATAAGTATAGGTCATTTACAAAGTGTGTTTGCAAAAAGAATACTGAAGGTTTAATTCTATCTTGAATTTATTTTGTTTAAAATAAAACATGCAGTAGAAGAGCAATAACTCAACAATTGCATTGTTAATAAAAAGGTTTAAAAACAAACACTTTTCTCTTTGCTGCAGAAGTACAGTGTAAGAGGAAATGTCAAGCTTCTAGGGGGTTTAGCAGGATTGATTTGGAGAAGTAGGGGGGCCTTGGAGTTTAAAAAAAGAACCACTGCTTTAAAGTATATTATTTCCACAATAAGCATGCTTTTTTTTGTAAAAGTATGCTAAAGTGTACTTTATGTTGGTTTACCATGGTACCAACATGTTAAGCTTCAATAATATTAGAATATAAAAAAAGAATATAATATCTGTTTTTAATGAACAGATTTTTTTTACTCAAAATGTGAGCTAAAACCTCAAATAAATGTGTGTGTGTGTGTGTGTGTGTGTGTGTGTGTGCGTGTGTGTGTGTGTGTGTGTGTGTGTGTGTGTGTGTGTGTGTGTGTGTGTGTGTGTGTGTGTGTGTGTGTGTGTGTGTGTGTGTGTTTGTGGTATTACCATCAGCATCTGCCCAGGTCCGGGCCACATCTAGAGGCTGCGGTCTTTAGCATCCTTGTTAGCGTGCCCGCCTTCCATGCCGGAGATGCCAGGTCGAATCCCTCTCGGAATGGTAGGAGCACGGACGGACGGACGGACAGACAGATAGATAGACAGATAGACAGATTAAGAATGACCAGTCACAGACACATATGCATATGCGTGTCTGTGTGTGTGTGGGCCTTATTCAGTCTTCACAGACAGATTCATGCTGTACAAATGCATTTAAATGTCTCTTTTAAGCACACATGCCCTGCACACAGCCATGACAGAGATAAATCATATGCAAATATCTGTGCTCATCTTGTTTTAAAGTGGGAACCGTGAATATACAACCATCTGTAATGTGAATGGACTATAATGTATGTGTTTGTGCATTCATTTCTGCATTTATAAAGGAAAAATGAAATTTGTCATCATTTATTCACGTCATTCCAACCCTATTTTAGTTTCTTTCCTCTTTTAAACAGAAAAGGATCATAAAGGACCTTATTTCAGGGATTTTCAAACTGGGGCCCTGAAATCCTCAGGGGACTGCAATAGGGTTCCAGGGTGTCTGTAAATTTTGAAAGAAAAAATAATAACTTTGGGAGTGTCGAAGTTAATTGTAAAACTGCTTTGAAACAATTCCTATTTTACTGACACATCTTTACTCTTCAGGACAAACAAACAAACAGAAATTGAAGTGGTATATACCATTGGGTATCAGAAGATTATATCACTGAACAAAACTTCAGTCAAACTTTAGCATGTTTGTCCCATAAAGCTAATTTATGGCTTTAAAAGATTGGAAATATAAGCCAATATATGTCATTTTTTGACCACTTTTATGACACTCTTGGCGTGCTTGTTTTGGAGCTTGATAGTATAAATCACTATGCACTTTTGTTGTATACAATAGCAGCTTGAACACTTTTCTCCTATTATGCTTTTACAGAAGAAAAATGAATAGAGAGAACAAGTAAATGACGGCAAATTTCTCTTGCTTAAAATGCTGTTGTGCTCCATTTCAGTAAAAAAAGAATGAAAAATAATGTCAAGAGATTCGCCATTTAAGACACATATAATTTCAGCAAATTTCAGATGGGGGAGTGTTTGGAAAACCTTTTTGAAAACAATGATTATTTTAGTGATTTGTGCTTTAAACCTCACCATAGAATCAAACACGCTGCACATAGTTCTAAATCACCAGCAAAACAAGCATGTCTGATGGCAAACAGTTATCGGGTTCCTCTGCACACACCCTGTGCGCACCCCCAGCAACCCCCCCCCCCCCAAAATTTTTTTTTTCCTTTTTTTTTATCCTTTTATGATGCAGGCCAAGAGGAGGGACATGGGGGCACTGATGCATACTGAACACCTCTCCCCTCCTCCTCGTCCTCCTATCCTGTCTTCCCTCCACAGCTGTTCCCCTCCCCATCTCTATAGCCTCCCATAAGCCAGCAACGATGATTGATCCCACTTCTATTTCAAATGTTACAAGTAAATCTATTTACATGCCCATATATTACCCTTATCAAATCCATACAGATGTCTTCCTCCATCTCCCCTTCCCTTATAGACAGTCTGTCCTCATGGTGTGGTGGAGAACCTTGCAGCAGGATGGAAATGTATGCAAATGATAGGGCGGAGAGAGAGAGAGAGAGAGAGAGAGAGAGAGAGAGAGAGAGAGAGAGAGAGAGAGAGAGAGAGAGAGAGAGAGAGAGAGAGAGAGAGAGAGAGAGAGAGAGAGAGAGAGAGAGAGAGAGAGGAGAGAGAGAGAGAGAGAGAGAGAGAGAGAGAGAGAGAGAGGCGAAAGGAGACGTGTCTCTGATATGTTGTTCCTATAAGTAAATGGCTGTCCTGAGATAAAATAAAAACCTTGCTGGTGTCTTCACAGAAGGGGGTGGACATGTCACTGTTTTTAGAATCATCTGTCTCCTTTCTTAATGCTTCAGCTGTTTGTACCAGCCAAGTCACTTCCATCTTATAAAACAGAACGGTCTTACTCTGAAATCTGATTGGATGAGCCTTGTTTAAGGCCACCAATAAAATAAAATAAGACACACCGGTATAGACACACCTGTTGTCGGCACATCAGTTGAATTCAGTATTAATGCCACCACTTTATGTATTGCTTTATAAAATATAATCATAAATAAAACACCTGTGACCACACATATTATTTGCCGGCTTCCTTTGTTTTGTTGTACTTTTTATCATTGTCTTTTGTTGAAGATCTACGACTCCTTGCTTTTTGACCACCTCTGCTCTTGGGTTTATTTATTTATTTAACGCTTCCTACACTGTAAACGAAACACAGTAACAAACAATGGCGTCGATTTGACCATATTAATGCGAGCGCGAGTCTGATGATGACACACAGTTATTCAAACCGAAACCGTAGATGTTGCAACTGTAATTCCTCACCATCAGCATTAGCAAGTGCATGTTTTTTACTTGTAATAATTTATTTACCTAATATATTGCGGTGAACACGTGGAAACTGTATCAATAAGTGTATGTATGCAATGTACATTAGCCGAGCTCTAGAGTGAATGATCTGATGTAACATTAACGTTGGTAAAACAAATCTTTCCTCAAAGTAGCGAGAACGACAGATAATCTGCATTAATAGACACAGTTTTAGGTAATAGTGGCCCACAGCTGATCAGCAGAGGTATTTCAGTAAGACAGTGATAACGTGAGTTAGCCAGTTAGCAGGAGACCAACACCATATAAAACTCAAAACTAAGTTTTTTGAACACCATCTTTCAAGAGCAAGCGGTTTATGAATCCTGCATTGAGAAAAGCAGTCGTCAGTAAAATAAAGGGAACACAACAAAAGTTTAGGATTATACTGCTGTGATATCATGGTAAAGATGAATTTTAACCACTGATTCACATGCTCATCCTTGGGGAGTGAAAAATAACTGGCTTTACCTTCACATTATGCACAGCGCCGTCTTCTCGACATGATGCTATCCAGCACAGGAATCAGCTGCTGTTTCGTCTTGACGTCACAACTAAACGGCTTATGACTCGTTTGAAAAACGATTCATTTAATTGACTCAAAGTCGACTCTAACTTTTGAAAGAAAATAACTTTATATATGGTGCACTTTCAGATTTAAAACTTTGCAGGATGTTTATATTCACTTAGAGCTATGTTACACACTACAAGAAATGCCTTTAAAGTTATACAATGTGTATCTGATATGATTAAACGTGTCGCCTAATTATACAGTAATGTTAATAATTAGTATTGCTGCTTCCAGACATCATTGTTTATTGTACAAACTCTAAATGTATTGTTTGTTTTAGTACTTATGTGAATTTAAATGTCTGAAACCTAAAATAAACATTTTGTAGTTGAAAACACTGAAAAGTTGTGATATATGACAAGCGCTGAGCGCATCTGTCTCTGTCTTAGCGCCAGCCAACAAGTGAAGGCACATTTGAATTTAGCAGTAGATCATGTGAGGCACTGACCATTCTAATCACACCGGTGTGATAGTACACTCCAGGGACCAGCCTAGACTGATCACCAGTGTGATCGGACGCGCGAAAGGGTCAATCCAAAAATGTTCCCCTGCAACAGCAATTTGTGTGAAAGGGAATACAAAAAGGTGCTTTAATTGCCAATATTGTTAATTGATTAACAGTGAATTGTATATATAGGCAAGTTTTTGGAGATTTTGCTAAAAATACAGGATTGAGCAATTAGCCTATGTTGAAAATAATTAATCTGATTCTAATGTGCAGTGCTGTATCTGAGGTTCAAGTTGACATGACACATTACACAGTAAGAAAAAATGTGGACGTGAGGTCTAATTTCAACCTTCAGTTTCTGGTGCAAATCACCATACAGTGTCGCCCTTCTCTCTCTCTCTCTCTCTCTCTCTCTCTCTCTCTCTCTCTCTCTCTCTCTCTCTCTCTCTCTCTCTCTCTCTCTCTCTCTCTTTTAAGGAAACATGGATATGCCAGTGCTAATTGGAGAAGCGAATCATATTGTTTATTGCATAGTTTAAAGGCTCTGCCAAATCATACCAAGCCTGCCTGCTGTGTTATGTCTTTTTAGACTGGCAAAAGTGGAAAGTCCCATTGAGGCATGTTCCGCTGCAGGCCAGTAGCTCTGCTGATGGCCCTCATTAGCCGGTTTGATTGGAGGCATTGAGAGAGAGCCATTAGGCCTAAACATAATACATTTTGTAACAGGCATCCAGCCACATCCAGGCTCTTAATTTCTTATGGTCTGAATGGTCTGTATATGACAGACCACAGGATCATTGAAAGAGTGAAAATCTACATTCACTGAATTAAATTAGGAACTTAATTTGTACCAACCTTTTATGATGTATGTTTTCTAGTTATATAGAATAAATACATTCATACTACATTTGCCCAAGGAGGTCTATATATAATACCTGGAGAAAGCTATCCATTAGCATTACTATTTATCTAATTGGCAGTCTCATCTAATTCAGGACCCCACAGAAGTGTGATTTGAAAGGGGACACCTTTGCTCATGGGCACTCAGTTCTGGACACATCTGTTTTTGAGTCGATTACCTGAGCTGTAAATGTCATGTGACTAATTACTATAGAGAATTTGACAGTTTTAAGAGCCCTCCAAAATAATTTACAACTCGTAAAACATCCTCATACTATAAGGTATGTAATTTCATTCACTTCAATTACCTCTGTTGTATTGCCATATACTGTACTGACAAGCATTTATGGTAAACTAAAATATAGCCTACTCTAATGTCATTAAATATGTACTGTTTTTTTTTTCCTTTTTCATAAGGGTTTTCAACTGAAGTACTTTTTGCTACTATTGTGTAGCAGAGAAGGATATGTATTGGACAAGAGGGTCTTTTTCACGCGAAAAAAATCCTGCACATTAAAAGGTGAGTATGTCAACCTAACAAACCTTGGGGTAAAGGAATGCCTGGTTCTGCATGTGGTAAATAAAGCCTGTGACTCAGTAGTGTGACGGTGTGTGCGAAAGAGGGAGTGACAGACCCTCAATGTTTCGCTTGCCTGACCAGATCATCTCCTCACCCCAACATTGACATACAGTCTGTCCTAATCATTTCTGTCCTATCCTCCACACTTCACTACTCAGCCCCTCCTGAGATACATTGGCGAACCAAACAAACCCTGAGGGCAAAGTCATGAGAATGAACCAGGCAGATAGACTGTCTACACAATGAACCATGAGCGACACCTGGGAAAGAGATTCCTTTAAGGTTTACCTCTGGTGTTGGCTTCACAAGAAACTGGAGAGAAAAGTGGGAATTGACAGTGGGCGGTGTGTATCTTCTTGTCTCTTTAATCTTTGGCCAGGTCGGCAGACACATTACCTGTGTTAATGCATTTTTTATTCGGCTTTATATACAGTACAGTATATATTTATACAGTTGTATATACAGTACACGATATGTAAATAGGCCTTTTACTTCCATCTAAATGTATATTTTATCCTTATTGTGTTGATACCACCCAGCCATTCGGCAATAATAACTCCCATGCAGATACAGTTATATTTATATTCTGTATAATCATATTTTGACAGACATGAATGTCTTCTTTCTATTGATCACATTATCTCTACTCTTTCTTCAATTTTCTCCAAAGGTGTCCCGTTTGTGAGAGAGAAAAAAACTTTTTCTGCAGATTTAGGTATGTTTGGTTTGCCATATTGGAGCCAATATGCTTCCATACTGTCAAAGTTCTTCACGCACATCCAGGAAAACAGCACGGAGGCGGGCAAGGCGATTTACGCGTTGTGCCCCAGAGCAGCCCGGGAAAGCATGGCTGTCAAGTCTGAATCTGACTCAGCATGAGCACACACCACTCTAACAGGAAGCTCAGCATAATCATTTCCAAAGTATAACAGCCCTCTCTCCGATGCAGCGGTCAACATCTGTCCTCAGCTGGAACCCCGAATGAAACACTAGGTCCCCCATGAGAGGGACCAGCAATCCTGTAGTAAGCTACCAGGCATGCGAGACCGTGAACGTGGCCCTCAAACTTGACGACACACGGTGCGCAAAAAAAAAAGGCAAGATGAACAACGCACCGATGACCACTTTTTCAAAGTAGCCCCTTTCTGGTGGCCACCAGAATAGGCAAAGGGACTCCACCTCGTGTCAGGCACTCGAGTCTCGACCGTACAACGTGCTGAGTTTCCCATGACAACCCACGTATCGGCAGCTCAACAGCACACGGCCCGTTGAACGCTCAAGCTCTTGCGAGAAAGGGAAGACGAACAACGTGCCGGCGTGGCTCCTGAGAGAACATGAACCACCCACGAACATAGTTTCAGCATCCTTAAGCTCAGGCTTGTGAGACAGTGATCATGGCCATCACGTGAGGACAGGGAATGATCACATCCAGAAATACACGAGTGGAATGTCACACTCATGTAAGCACTTTTAGGAAGATTTGCTCTCTCTAGTGCTGAAGTGCACAGGGGGATGTCCACGGCCAACAGGGGGAAATAGTGCAATCCGTTGAGACACTCAACCGAACCGCCACGCTCAGAGCTGTGAAAACAGCTGTTTTTTGTTTTGTTTTTTTTCCTTTCTGAGGTGATCCTAGTGTAGCGTGCCGTGGCACCAACACGAAGGTGAGGGCTTCTTCCAAAAAGAACTCTCGAAAAGTTGTCTCTTCTTTAGAAGTAGGCCTGCTGGAAAAGAACATGAATCAGCTTGGCTCCGAAGCGAAATACAAAGATGCGTTGCACCAGCTGCTCATTGTATACCCGCACTGCGTGATAGAAGTAGCTGGCGCAATTATCGCATACCAATGTGTATTGGCTCGTTTAGTTTCTCTGGAATTAAACTGGTCTCTCTGCAAAGATCCCATTTCTGTCGGATCCCTATGACGAACTTTGGAGTCGCTGACATGAAAGGGAACTGGTAATATAATTTAGTTTATTTACTTTTAATAAAGATGATTGTGTGTTGAGTGTCTACAACTTACTTTTACTTTGATTTATGATAGTTTGCGCGTTGGCTTGATGAATAGATGCTCAGCTGCTCATCTGCTGATATCTGGCTATAACATGACTTATAGCCTATAACACGCTCTCACACATTTATTTTTCAACATTGTTGGGGGGAGTCAAATTTACATATGTGGTTTCAACAACTAGATGCATTTAGACTTGTCCAGTTTCGTCCTGAATGCGGCCCAGACCACCTCCTGAATTGGTTTGAGCGATCGGATTTAAATCCTTCTCAAATCCGATTCGGAGGGGATTTACACCTGGTATTTTCGCGATCAGATAGCTGTCCGATCTGAGAAAACGCATTAAGTGACCAGGTGTAAACAGCTCCTTTGTTTGTTTGTCTTCAGTCACTTCTCATTTCCAGCCGCTAATCAGTAACCATGGACATTTATTCATCACAGCTGTTCATCATTTAGTTCATCACCATGTGTATTTAAGTTTGTCACCTTCACTCAGTGTTTGTCCGGTCTCGCTCTGTGTAGGTTGTGTTTTTTTTGTTTATCTGTTTCTGGAATGTCCTGTGAAACTAATTTACCTTCATCTTCACCTTTGTGTTTGCCACAAGCCCTTGCTGACAAAATGATTGTGCTGTTTCCTGATCTGTCACTCACATGAAAATAGCAGTAATGTAAAAGTTGTACATGTCCTAAATGTGGAACAAGTAAGTGATTCCGTAGTATCCAGGTTCAGATATTTCCATATGACCTACATGGTAAAAGGCACACCATGTTGCTCAGAGAGGATCTGGTCATCACATGGTCACATAAATAATTTGTATGTGCATGACCATGTGTGTGTGCATGTAAGTGTGAAAGGGTTAAAGATGAGGAAATTTCAGGTAGTCAGCGCTTCATTGGCCTATTACACAGTGTTTTAAAATGAAGGCACTTTCCAAGACAACATAACGTCATGTCTGATTATCTAAAGTCATGTCTGATTATCTTGCAAGGAACATAACCAAGCAGATATTTAAAGTGCCCCTATCATGCTATTTTAAAGTTTTTTTCTACAATAGGTTAACATGCATCCAAGGTCAAAAACACTTTAATGTTGTCATAATATATATTTCACAGCATCACCTCACAGTGTCTGAAACAGTTGGCTCTCGTTTCCGAGAGATACTCTGATTTGTCAGATGGCTGAGTCTGTTGTGATTGGTCTGCTGCTCAATGCTTTCTTATTAGTTGTAAATATTAGCAAAATTCATATTATGAAATAACAAATTGCTGTGCAGATCACCTTTTCACATGTGGGTACCCAAGTTTAAAAAACTGCTTTCACAAAAACCAAATCAAACCAATCTGACTTGAAACACATGCCAAATCTTTGGTTCTACAGTGGCCTGCACTCTTAAAAATAAAAGTCTGTTATTGGCATATATGGTTCAATGACAAAGTATCTTTGTATAGGAAAAAGGTTCTTCAGATTATTAAAATGTTCAACACTCTAAGAAAAATGTTTCTTTTTTGGAACTGTTCACTAAATGGGTTATTTGAGGAACTCAAAATGGTTCTTCAGTAGCCTTGTGGAACCTTCACTTTTTGATTTATTTAGCCAAGGCTGCAAAAACTATGTATAATTGTACTTATGTTGAGAACTTAACATGATAGATCAACGGCTGAATGTACTACATATGTTCATACATGCTTTAGACTGTACTTAATACCATGTATATTGATGGTTCTCGGTAAAATGATATCACATCACTTTAGGGCAGTTTGCGCAATGTTCCGCATCAAATTCACAGTTCACATCAACTAATTTTGATTGATGACAAGATCTTGTAAAGTCAACAAGTAAATCTCCTGGGGCGGTCAAAACACTTCAATCTTCAATTCAACAAAAACATCAATACTTAATATCATCTTCATAAAGATCTCTCTGTATTTTCACAGCATGCAAACCTGAAAATTCAATTAAAGACAGCTGTCGTGAGTTGTCATGATCAATTATACAAATAAAGACAGGATGAATTATTGATTGCATGCATACGGATCAAGGATTAAGGTTGCATCGGAAAGGTATTCGAAATAGAGACGCATGATGAGGGTCGGGGAAAGGCGAACTTCTGGGTTTGGAGTTTGGTTCAAGTGTACAGAAAGGTCACGCTGGTCCACTGCTGTCTCACTTCACTGGCGAAAAAGCCCAGAAGCGTAAACACTGGAGTCCGATTCCTGCCAATAGCCTGATGGATTCCTGGAAAGTTTCACTGCTGAACACCAGACACTAAAAATATACCTGCATTTGATAAATTTGAGGGGACACAGCTTCCTGGGCAGTGGTGTGTCTGAATGGTGAGTGTATAAACATTAAAACTTGTTGACATAATTGTGAGAAACCCTGAAGTTTGTAGATTATGGTAGATTATGGTATTTGGTTTATATGATTCTTAATAAAATGAAAAGGCTCCTAATCTCAGTAGATGTTGGCATGAAAGCTACTATTTGTGATCGTGGTGATTATATTTGTATCTATTTATGGTGTGCCTTGGTAAAGTATGTGTTTTTGTGGATGCTGTGAGTAAACACCAGGATCAGACCCCAAGAATAGTGTGGGAATATGTTGTGCCACATGCAGTGCTCCCATAGAGGGTCTGGGGTTCCTCCATCTCTCGATCTCCTCGTCTGGAACTTTTCCCAGAAACTTTGGCCTGGGGAAAAGACTGAGACCTCTCTCCCACACACAAACTCAGACCCGGCCTTTAGCGCTCTGCCAAATATGGCCGCTCTGTAAACTCACGCAGCTTCTAAATATAGCCTGATATTCACATGATGTGTCATTTAGAATAATATTAGTGGCACATATGCCTTAAAACAGGTCATTGCCTTTGTTATTGGCTGGCAGAGAATGAGAGTGCATGGGAGTGGGCTGTATGTGGGATGTCTTCTTTCTGCTCTGGCTTTTTTTACCATCTACCATCGAAAATCTGTCTTTCATGAATTCAAAGCAAACAAAGTTAAAATGCCTTTTGGAAAACTGCAAATAAATTGACCATCCTACTATGTTTAATCAAATTAACAATGAACTTAGCATAGCTCTTTTCCAACATCTAGTAAACTCCCTTATTGTCTACTGACTACATAGGCAGCTGTCTTCAAGGAGCCTCATAACTGACTTCAACTGCACTCAACTCAATAGATTTAGCTGAATAGATTGAATCTACTGAATAGATTTAGCATTAGCATGCAAACCTGATATAAAATATTTATATATGATATAATACTATTTCTAATTTGCAGTATTAAATGTACACAAATGTACATTTAAATGTACATACATGTACACCCCCATTCAAAAGTTTGGGGTCGGTAAGATCCCAGAAGATGTTTTTGAAGAAAGTCTCAAACAGTATGTTCACCAAGGCTGCATTTATTTGGTCAAATATACTTTGAAAGAGTAGTATTGTGTAATATTGTTACAATGTGTAATATTGTTACAACAATTTTGTTGCAAATCTGAATTTTCAGCATCATTACTCCAGTCTTCAGTGTCACATGATCCTTCAGAAATCATTCTAATTCACTGATTTAATTTTTTTTATCAATTTTGAAAACATACTTTTTTTTCAGGATGCTTCGATGCATAGAAATTTCAAAAGTGCAACATTTATTTGAGGAAAAATATATGTAACATCATATATGACTTTACTGCAACTTTTCCATCAATTTAATACATCCTTCCTGAATTAAGGTATTTATACCTTAAAGAAAATGTACATGCATTATAAACATCTCGATTCATCAACCATCTTGATTTTTTGTTTCACTTGTTACAATGCAATCTGGTATTACCTTTATTTTTCTTTTCTTTTTTTTTGCCAAGAATATATGCAATTCTGCCTTAAAATATGTCCGAAATGAAGTATCTTTGAAACAAGACGTCTCAGGTTACTACTATAACCTAAGTTCTCTGAGAACAGGGAATGAGACACTGCGTCAAAGCGCTAGGGGAAACACCTCAGCGTGACTGATGACTGAAACACTGTATAATCAAGACAACCTTGTTGGCCAGCATCAGCCATGACGTCATGCTCTAGCGCGACCAGGAAGTATAAAGAGGCGCCTAGAGAACATGTCATCCACTTCTTTGTCTGAAGGGACTGTAAAAGCAGACTAGAGGCATGGCGATGAGACGGAGCATTGGCACTTACACCAATGTGGCTCTTCCAGAACTTTATCTAAAACGTGAAAAGTTCATAGTTTTCAGAGCTCAGACAAAGGCCCTAAAGCAACTCTGTTATCGAGAGGGCCCTTTTCTGTACTACTACCTGCAAGCTGTTTGCAAGGAGGCCTCAGCGGCATCAATCTCAAAGGAGAGGAGGCCTGACACATGCTAGAATACAGTGACAGGCTCGTCTGGAGGCCTCAGCAGGATAACTCTATTAGGAAGAGGGGCCTGCCAGACTAACACCGGCATCTACCAAGCCGCAAATATGGAGGCCTCAGCAGGATGACTCTCGAAGTAGAAGAAGCCTGACAAATGTAGCTAACAGGCTGTATACATGGAGGCCTCAGCAGAATGACTCTCGAAGGAGAGGAGGCCTGACTCATGTAGATCGGAGAGCTAGCTTGATTAACACCAGAGCTATGGGAGCGAGGGTCCTAAAACACCTCCTCAGAGAGGGAGGGACCACTTCTCAAGCTCAACCTGGAGAGCTGTTTGCATGGAGGTCTCAGCAGGATGACTCTCGAAGGAGAGGAGGCCTGACACATGCTAGAATACAGCTACAGGCTCGCCTGGAGGTCTCAGCAGGATAACTTTATTAGGAAGAGGGGCCTGCCAGACTCAAACCGGCATCGAGTTCCTCAGAACATCAACCCGGAGCTCAGGGAGCAACGGGTCTAATATATACTCAAGATATGAGGAAGAACCCTTTCCACGCTCTACCAAGCCGCATATATGGGGGCCTCAGCAGGATAACTCTCAAAGGAGAGGAGGCCTGACACATGTAGATCGGAGAGCTAGCTTGATTAACACCAGAGCTATGGGAGCGAGGGTCCTAAAACACCTCCTCAGAGAGGGAGGGACCACTTCTCAAGCTCAACCTGGAGAGCTGTTTGCATGGAGGTCTCAGCAGGATGACTCTCGAAGGAGAGGAGGCCTGACACATGCTAGAATACAGCTACAGGCTCGCCTGGAGGTCTCAGCAGGATAACTTTATTAGGAAGAGGGGCCTGCCAGACTCAAACCGGCATCGAGTTCCTCAGAACATCAACCCGGAGCTCAGGGAGCAACGGGTCTAATATATACTCAAGATATGAGGAAGAACCCTTTCCACGCTCTACCAAGCCGCATATATGGGGGCCTCAGCAGGATAACTCTCAAAGGAGAGGAGGCCTGACACATGTAGATAGGACAGCAAGCTTGAATACCACCAGAGCGAGGGGAGCAAGGGTCTTGAAACACCTCCTCAGAGAGGGAGGGACCACTTCTTAAGCTCTACCTGGAGGGCTGTTTGCATGGAGGCCTCAGCAGGATGGCTCTCGAAGGAGAGGAGGCCTGACACATGCTAGAATACAGTCAAAGGCTCGCCTGGAGGCCTCAGCAGGGTAACTCTATTAGGAAGAGGGGCCTGCCAGACTCAAACCGGCATCGAGTTCCTCAGAACATCAACCCGGAGCTCAGGGAGCGACGGGTCTAATATATACTCAAGATATGGGGAAGAACCCTTTCCACGCTCTACCAAGCCGCATATATGGGGGCCTCAGCAGGATAACTCTCAAAGGAGAGGAGGCCTGACACATGTAGATCGGAGAGCTAGCTTGATTAACACCAGAGCTATGGGAGCGAGGGTCCTAAAACACCTCCTCAGAGAGGGAGGGACCACTTCTCAAGCTCAACCTGGAGAGCTGTTTGCATGGAGGTCTCAGCAGGATGACTCTCGAAGGAGAGGAGGCCTGACACATGCTAGAATACAGCTACAGGCTCGCCTGGAGGTCTCAGCAGGATAACTTTATTAGGAAGAGGGGCCTGCCAGACTCAAACCGGCATCGAGTTCCTCAGAACATCAACCCGGAGCTCAGGGAGCAACGGGTCTAATATATACTCAAGATATGAGGAAGAACCCTTTCCACGCTCTACCAAGCCGCATATATTGGGGCCTCAGCAGGATAACTCTCAAAGGAGAGGAGGCCTGACACATGTAGATAGGACAGCAAGCTTGAATACCACCAGAGCGAGGGGAGCAAGGGTCTTATAACACCTCCTCAGAGAGGGAGGGACCACTTCTTAAGCTCTACCTGGAGGGCTGTTTGCATGGAGGCCTCAGCAGGATGACTCTCGAAGGAGAGGAGGCCTGACACATGCTAGAATACAGTCAAAGGCTCGCCTGGAGGCCTCAGCAGGGTAACTCTATTAGGAAGAGGGGCCTGCCAGACTCAAACCGGCATCGAGTTCCTCAGAACATCAACCCGGAGCTCAGGGAGCGACGGGTCTAATATATACTCAAGATATGGGGAAGGACCCTTTCCACGCTCTACCAAGCCGCATATATCGGGGCCTCAGCAGGATGACTCTCAAAGGAGAGGAGGCCTGACACATGTAGATAGGACAGCAAGCTTGACTACCACCAGAGCGAGGGGAGAGAGGGTCTTAAAACACCTCCTCAGAGAGGGAGGGACCACTTCTCAAGCTCTACGTGGAGGGCTGTTTGCATGGAGGCCTCAGCAAGATGAATCTCGAAGGAGAGGAGGCCTGACACATGGTAGAATACAGCTACAGGCTCGGCTGGAGGCCTCAGCAGGATAACTCTATTAGGAAGAGGGGCCTGCCAGACTCACACCAGCATCGAGTTCCTTAGAACATCAACCCGGAGCTCAGGGAGCGACAGGTCTAATATATACTCAAGATATGAGAAAGAACCCTTTCCACGCTCTACCAAGCCGCATATATGGGGGCCTCAGAAGGATGACTCTCAAAGGAGAGGAAGCCTGACAGCAAGCTTGACTACCACCAGAGCTCAGGGAGTGAGGGTCCTAAAACAGCTCCCCAGAGAGGGAGGGACCTCTGCTCAAGCTTTACCTGGAGGGCTGTTTGCATGGAGGCCTCAGCAGGATGACTCTCAAAGGAGAGAAGGCCTGACACATGCAGCTAACAAGCTGTAAACATGGAGGCCTCAGCAGAATAACTCTACTAAGGGAGAGGAGGCCTACCATACCCTTTAAGAATCAGCCGAGCTCGAGCTAAGCGCAACACAGAGCTGAGGAAGCGAAGCCTAAAATATAACTCTTTGAATTAAGAGAGAGGCTTCTTCTCGATGCAGAGACCAGAACTGTCTATCTGCTCAGAACTCTGGAGGATGGAGGCCTCAGCATGACAACTCTAAGAATGAGAGGAAGCCTACAACATCCTTATGTGCATTTCCAGAAATATGGCCGCTGGAGCCATACTCCAGCATGACGACCTGAAGGGGAGTACTGGAGTCTGCATTTGAGGCGGCCTGGCCACATAAGGGAAGCTAACACTGGGAGCCTGTCAACCTAACACACCTGCCTACTGGGAGTATAGGGGCCCAAACTTTGTGAGGGCCTGCTAGAACTCAACCAGAGGTCAAGTACTCTGCCTAATGACCCAGAGGAACCAGGGGCTTACTCGGCGGCTATCTGAGAGAAAGAGCACTCTAACAAAAACACCCTTGCTAACTAGGGGAGTACAATGTCATCCTAAGAGGGGTGATTTTACCACTGTCTCGAATTTAGAGACAAATACTGCCTCACAACCACTATGTCAGAAAATAAACCTCATAAAGAATATAAACACTCTGTCGAGCTCTAGAGAGCGGAGACCTCAGAAGATAACTCTGGAGTGAGAGACAGCCTAACAAAGCCTCTGAGCCCACATGGAGGGAACCTGCTACCTGTGCTTATCACCACTGCAATACTAGCCGACTTCAGATCTGGCTGCCAGAAACTCAGTGAACAAAAAGCGACAAAACAATCTCACCACACCGTGAGGGAAACCGATCCTATCCAGGAGGGGGGGGGGGGGGGGGGGGGGGGGGGGGGGGGGGGGCTGTCTACATTAGTTTTAACTGGAAGAGGCAGCTAGTGCCAACTACTCTGCTAACAGCACTGTGGGGCTATATTTCATTTTTTTGGGGGGGCTGGTGGGGTGTGGCCAGAGAGAAAGCGCTTGCTAATTTTTTCACTACCAGCTTCCCCTCTGACGCGCTTCTATGGCAACTCAAGCCTAGCGGTGGCGTGCTCCATCACCTCCACCATATGCGGGGCAGAGGGGCTGGGCAGGTTCAGCCATTTCGGTATCTTCACCTGCTTCACCATCTGAGAACCCCTCGATCTGAGGCACCTCTCGGCCTCGGTCAGAGCGGGACCCGCAACGTGGGGCAAACATGACTGTCCCTCTTCCCTCGATAAGAAAGACAGACGAGAACGGAGCGTTCTTATTGAGAAACGCTCACAGTTCGTGCACTCTGACCCCTCGAGAACAGAATGCATGTGCTCTTCACCCAAACAAAGCATGCAAAGTTTGTGAGTGAAGAAACAGGTGTGAGAAACCTCTCACACAGGTCGGAACACTTCCTAAAGCACTTGTTTGCCAAAGTTTCGATTTACTCACAGTGTCAATGAAACAGTCCCTGAAGACGAAAAGAGGATGAAATGTTCTCTTGGCGCCCCTTAATACTTCCTGGTTGCATTAGACCATGACGTCAATGCTGACACTGGCCAACAAGGTTGTCATGATTATACAGTGTTTCAGTCATCAGTCACGCTGAGGCGTTTCCCCTGGCGCTTTGACGCAGTGCGAGTTCCCTTTCGAAAGGGAACTAAAATATATATTTTTAAAATATATACGAATATTCATCACCCGTCTGTAATTTCTGAGCCAGAACAAACTCAATACAATCCATTATGATTCTACTGGGTGAAAAACAAAGGGGATAGTCCCAATTTCCCTCAGGTCATTTTGTTGTAGTACAAGAAACAGAATTCCAGACCAGGGTCTCACAGGCAGCTGTGCTTCCATTTAAACCATTCCCATGGCCAGAGGAGTTTCCACAAAGCGCCATATCTTCCCCCACAGTCTCACCCTATAGGCAAATCTTATCTCTTTCTCCCCCATCATAGCCAAGCTCCACTAAGGGGTACAGAACGTATTCATTGGCCATTTAACTTCCCAGTGCCAATGGGCATCAGCTTCACAGGAAGGTCTCTGGTGGACAAAACATGGTTACTACCAGAAAGTGAGTTGTTCTTAAAGAATATAGGTATTCTGAGAATCATTCAAGGAAAAAAGCTGTAAGTAATTCACCTGCTGCTTCTTTATAGAGATCAATAATCCAGAGGAAAAGCTCTTACACTTTTGAAATGGAATAGAATGGATTTAACTTCTTGGAGTGCTGAAGGATAACAAAATACAATTGTGTGTGATTTATGATGAAGGAAAAAGCAATATGGCTTCCTGTGCAATTTGAAATTATGATTATAGACCATCAGTGTGGCTCAATATAGGAAACTACACTGTGATTATTGTACAAAACAGCTCCTTCACAAAAAGAGCATAGCTATTCAATGCATTATACACAAGCTATCCATAGCTAATCCAGGAGTATTATATACCCCCATGCCCAGCGCTGCACTCTCAGCCTTAACCTTTGTTCCTTCAATATATAGCTAATAATGCTCCACATGGCAGGCAGCATATGTAGGGCATTAATATTTAAGGCGAGAGGCTGAGAGGGCAGGAATGAGAGCAGCCTTTTATGACCAGAGACAACATTATGTATTAATGACCATCTTAATAGCCAAACACCTCATATGACTGAAACCACATAAAATCTCCAGCAGCAGTTTAAACAGTTTTGACCTGCAAGGAAAGTCAGTTGTGGTGATGATATTAACACTAATAATACATGAAAGTCAATGTGATAATTTTTCAAATGATTTGTTTGAATAGAATTCATATGAGGGATTATGAGCCACATTATTTTGATTCATCAATTAGGTGGTGACATTACACAGTCTACATACTCACCAAACCCATTCAATTTTGAATTCCTTGATGACCTTTCAACATATCCTTCATTATACTGCACTGCCACACATCTGCTAAAACATACTTATGCCTATTAGTAGTGCTTACTAAGGCAACCATCATTATATCTGTCGCTACTAAGGATTGGGGATATGAACAAACCCCTGCGTAAATATGGAACTTTATTCTGTAGTTCTGGTCTTCGCATCTGAATGGTCAAGCTTCCTTTAAAGAGTCCTGATATATCCCTGTGGTCTGTGTGGGTCCTAACGCCCTGGTGTAGTGATATATATATATATATATATATATATATATATATATATATATATATATAATATATATATATATATATATATATATATATATATATATATATATATAGACAAATAGTGTATAAATGTAATGAATTATATAGCAATCCAACACCATTGAGACTTTTCACTTATGTATCACTCTGCTTTTTTGCATGTTCCAGACAAGCTGTTAGTCTGTGCATTAATGGTGAGGATTTATCAGCGACTCATTCTGCAGGTTACGTCATTAAACCAATTAGTGGCTCTCTTTGTATTTAAATCATTCACTCAAACAATTCATTCAAAAATTAAGATTGATTCAGCAACTAAACAACTGACTGCTTTAATGAACAAGTCATTGAATTACGAAACAAATGTCTGTCCTAATGAATGAATCATTGAATCGTCCTGCACTTTCACAGACATGAATGAGACCTAAGATAACTCAGCTTGTTGAGGTTTAATAGGCTTCTATTACTTTTCTTTACAATCGCATTTATGTATTTCGGGTTGATAAAAGAGTGTATTAATCAAATAAAGAAAAAAGGTGATGATTTATCTTGTAATAATAATTTGCATTAAGATGATGGTCTTGGGCTCCTAACATTCCATAGCCTCACCTGTGGCAGTACAGTATATATATTTCATATTCTGCAATTCATGCTCTGTAATGCATACTGCATGAAAGAGGTGCGTATGGCTTGATATATGGCACAGCATGCTGAGTTAGGTGACAGAAGGCCCGTGTCTTTACCCAGCGGCATTGCAGGTGATTCATCCATACATTAATTAACAGCTCATTTATTTAATTTAATAACTCATAATGCATAATTTAACCTTGTTCTTCCTCTAACATATTACTGTCTTTCTGTTCTTTCAAACTCACACACACTTCAACACACACAATAACCACAAAACCTCTTGATTTGTTGACTCATAAATAACTGACTATAGTGATGTGAGATTTGTTATAGGAATACGACTCCTCTTTGAGAGGTGTGTGGAGAGAGAGGCGTATATATCCTCGCTTGACCTCACTGAGATAAAAAAAATGCTCCAGAAAAAGCTGAAATGAAGAGGGCTTGTGTCTGTTAGAAATATATAATTACATCCTAAGTGCTCTCACATTTCTGCCATCTAGCCAAAGCATCTGCAGAGAACCATGACAGAGCGTGAGGGATTGTTGTTGTTGTTTTTGAGGGTTTGTCACAGTCCTGATATATGTGTCTTTTTCATTTATTTGTTTAATCAACAGTAATCACACTATACAATCTCTTAGCGCCCTGCAAGACCAGTTAGTGCCCACAGCGTGGGTACAGTAGTCCGCCCAGACCGAAGGGGGCAATTATACCAAACCAGCAGTGCCACTGTCTGAGAGACTACCCACAAATATGAGCCACCAAAACACTTTGCCATCATGTTTCCCTGTATATCTTTTCTCTGTACCTATTTCTGAAGTATGAACCTACAGTAAGTATACTCTGAAAAGTGATACCCATCTATTTTTCCATCTATTTTTGCACCAAAAACAGTATTCATGGTTTATCTGGCAAATCTGTGATATCAAATAATGTGTTTGTGTGTATGTCTGCTAAAATGTCTACGAGTGTGTCCAGACATTGACTTTCTTACTCTACTGGCTAACAATGTCATTGTTACGATGCGTTGTTTTTCTTTCTTTTCTTTTTTTCTTTAGTCGAGTGTCTTGAAATGTTTATCCC
Organism: Meda fulgida; assembly: GCA_030578275.1. Taxonomy (NCBI): domain Eukaryota; kingdom Metazoa; phylum Chordata; class Actinopteri; order Cypriniformes; family Leuciscidae; genus Meda; species Meda fulgida. Next base: position 26,316,952 of record CM060624.1, on the reverse strand, counting down.
TCAAATGCAGTAATGAAAGGGTGGGGCTATGGAGGATTTTAGAGTTTCAGCAGGACATTATATAACTTGCACAAATCGGAATGATGAATTCACTTATGTTTAGTAACAAATAAGTGAAAGTAAACTCACTCACAACATGTGGATAATATAAGTAATATTTCCTTTGTGTGTGTGTGTGTGTGTGTGTGTGTGTGTGTGTGTGTGTGTGTGTGTGTGTGTGTGTGTGTGTGTGTGTGTTTTGATGTTTTGTTTTAAACTTTGTAATGGATTAATATGCTTTTTGTGTGATTGTGTTGAAATTTTAGAATTGCAATTCCTCTTCCTGTCATTCCAATTTGGATTCCAATTCAACATCCTGCGGGTCATGGCCAATTTAATTTGAATTCACACTAATGAATTTAAAGAGAGACAAATCCTTGCACAGCTCTTTAAAACACAGATGATGATGTTGCAACGTATAGGGCACAGCATTCAATCCAGATAACATGTATAAATATCTCTCCGTGCTCTGCTGTGTGCCATATTAGACTAGGGCCACATGCAACTCTTTTAATATAGACTTGAACATTTTGGCATTTTCAATTTCCTTCAAATCTTACTCTGACATTTTATTTTGTTACCTTGACCTCCCTGTGTTTACATCCCTTTTAATGCTCCAGGTCATCACATGCAGAGAAAAAGAAAATAAGTGGGAGTAGAGGGGAAGAAGGAAGGGAGATTGGACACCTGTGCATGGCCTAGGATGAATTCCACTAAGTCATGGGAGAGAGAAGGAGTAAAGAGGGAGACGGAGAGTAGAGGAGCAATATCATCATTACGGAGAGTCAGTTCTCTCTTGAGATCGCCACAGGGGCCAGTCTGAGAGAGCAGTACAATTAGAGCTTCAGGCCCAGTCACGTTACACTAGCAGCACCACCGTTTAATATAACAATCACCTTTTCACATTTTTACATCTTTAATAATCTCAGAGGCAAACAAAAACCCAAGTCTGCGTGTAGAAAAGGTGAATCTCTTCAACACTGTTGAGAATAAAACGTAAAAGAAAGTAATCACCAAACCTGCAATCATAGAAAGACCAGTTTCTTTAGCATTCCTTGTAAGCTTAATGTAAGCTTAAATTGTGCTGCTAAGCTATAGTACTGACTTATATATCAAATAGTATAAATGCATTTTAAAACTACAGCCTTGCAGTTAGCCTTGAGGTGCGTAGATTTCAAAGAAAATAATCTGTTCCAAAACCTGCCCACAGACAGCATTGAAGAGAGTTACTCCCAAAGGACTGTTTAAAAATGTAGGCAGTAATGGCATTATTCTAAGACAGGGTTTCCCAAACTGTGGTTTGTGCACAACTGGGGGTTCATTAGGGAACAGCACGGAGTAACTTGAGTTCATGAAAAGCTAAAAAAAATGAGGGATGCACCAATAGGATAGTTTTTTGGACAATATCGATTTTAACAAACAACTATTGGCTGATTCCGATATAACTTCTGTTATTAAAATAGATTACTGTTTTGATCATGTTTTAAATTAGCAAAGTTCAAATATGCATGCATTAATGTATACCAGCAAGTTTATTGCTGCATCATCATATCATCTTCAATGAACATGGATTGGATCCATTTAACATTCAACAGACCAACATAAATACAACAGAACAAAGATACATATGAAATAAACAGTGCTTTTCAGGCAGGTCTAAAAGAGGTTTTCAGGTTCAGAAATTAGTCAAATGTAATCAAATGTAACAGTACACTTTTGTATAAATTATATATTAATCATTATTAAAGTTACAAAAGTTATTTAGTCAAGAGCAGTGAGCGATTTCTTTTCTTTTTTTTTTCTTTGGTTGTTTGATAATTATTAAAACAGATAGCCGGACTATTGGGCTGCTGTCACTTTAAGAGCTGTACAGATTCAATATACTGATACACATGTGCGTTTTATTTCCTAATTGTTTACGTTCACTCAAGCCATAACCTATACTCAACAAAATTGGCATTTTGATACAATTTTGTGTGTGAATTTGTCCATTCAAAAGCAAGAAGAAAAGAAAGATAACTAGTTGTAAGCACAGGTGAGACCACCTACAGGGCATTTCTGCCTGACCCACTTCCGTCAGTGGCTTTTTGGTCCGGCTTCAGGGTCATCAGCCGGGAGCAACCCCTTCATGGATGTTTCGCTCCTTTAATCGCGGAACACCTCCAGGTGGTGGAGGAGCCCCCCTGCAGCCAGCCTAAGGATCCATCTTTCCCCCAAGCCTTGTCCTTTCTACGGAGCCAGAGCCAAAAGCTCCCTTGCTCTGCCTCTTCTGCCAGCTCTTTGAAGACTCTCCAGTTTGGCACCTCTGATGCCAAGGGTCTTAAGGAGTCGCTGGGTGGAGGTTCCAGTGAAGCCCCTGCAACCAACTTCCACTGGGTAGGTGTATGCTCTCCACCCCAGCTTGTGCGCATGCAGCTGCCAGTTCCGCATACCTCTCCTTTTTCCTTTCAAAGGCAGCCTCCAGCCCATCCTCCCTTGGCACGGTCAGTTCGGCCATAATGACCGTCTTCGTGGCGATGGACCAAATCACACTGTCTGGCCGGAGGGAGGTTATGGCGATCTCCTGAGGGAACTTCAACTGGTGATCCAGGTCAGCTCTAAGGGCCTCTCTCTTACTGTCCTACTGAATGCCTCTCCCCCTTGTCTAACAAACTGGATGGGTGGGTGTGATGTTAGTGAGCTGGCACGGTTCACTTCGAGCCTGCGTGCTTCGATGGCTTCTGCTAGCTTTCGCAGGACTCTGTTGTGACGCCACCCGTAGTGCCCCTGGGTCAGCGAAGTCTTGCAGCTAGAGAGGATGTGCTGGAGGCTGGGAAGTTCGTGGCCGGAAAGCTGGCAGAGCTCATCTGTGCCGTACCAGTGGTGCAGATTTTGGGGGCTTGGGAGAGTGTCATACGTGGCTCTGATCAAGAAACCAAGCCTTGCTTGGGGCAACTTCCATAGATCAGACCACGTGATGGACCTGTCGGTGACAGCCTCCCAGGTGGTCCATCTGCCTTGTTGGGAGTGGGTCACTGCCATGACCTTGTAGCCCTCCTCTTTCCCCTCCTGACTTCCAAAATCACGAGCTGTTTCCTTTCCTCCCTTGAGGCTTTGGACCATGGCTTGGGTGGTGTTCGCCATCCAAAACCTGCCGTGCCATATTGCATCGCCCCTACGACCTCCTGGTGTTTCAGCCAGGTTATGGCCAGGTCTAATGCCTGTGATGCGTCCCATCTTCTTCCTGTTCTGACTTGTACTCTGTACCACTGGGTCAGGTGAATCTTTTAGTTCGAACAGCAGTCTCACCTTCTCCAGTTTATAGCCCAAGCTGATGGTTTTTAGTGGAAACCTCAAGGTGTTCTGAATAGAGCTACCATTGACATGCATCGGGGAAGGCCTAGCCACTTCCGGATGTAATTGTTTGCCTTAGTATCCATCTTCAGGACTGCTAAAGAGGGGATGTCACACAGCTTTAAGGGCCACATGGATGGGATGGAGGGCGATGGAATAGGTTAAACTGGTAGCATCAGACCTTAAATTTGCCAGGTAGGGGGCTTTGGTCGATCTTCTTCAGACCAGCAGTGAACTGTGCAGTCACAGAGACCGCAATGTTTTTGTCTGACTGGTCAGATGTGTATAGCCTTCCCAAGCTTTTCACCGGCTATTCTGCCTCCCGTAGAATCTCCTCGCCATCCACTGTGAAGGAGATCTTCGTCTCTCCTGGCTCATTTGCAGATTGAATTTGTCCATTCAAGAGCAAGAAGAAGCGAAAGATAACTTTATTGAGGATTTACACTGTCTGAGCCGCTGCTTTCTGGCCGCATGCTTTGGATGTGTGCACACACAAAACTTCTCACACTGGGAGTGCCAAATGTAGTTCTCTTCTGCATCTTCTTGCGCTTGAATATTTAAATTGGCAATGCTTAAAAACATGTGCATAGGATAAACTTTCGTAACAATGCAGGCCCAATCGGAACAGTGATTCTTCTGTCAACTGTCCCGAGCGTCATTCACGGACAGTCCTTATTTTCGAGCCCTGCTATATTTTGTACAGATTTCATTTTGTTTTGGGAAGTAATTAATTATTTACCCAAAGAAAAAATGAAATTGTACAAATACAGCAGCCGCACACTCAAACACTGTGCAAGATCAATTTATTAGCAAGCTTTCGGTCTTGTGACCTTCTTCAGGCACCCAAAGAAAATGAAAACGACATTATACATCTCAGTGCCTTCACAGTTAATTACTCAAAACCAACTTCATGTTGTAGCCGATATGTCGTTGGTTTTAAATAGATAAAAAAATCATCTGATGCATCTGCGCAACTCTTCTAATAATTTAATCAAAATATTAAATTAAAATAAATAATTTCAAACAAATAAAAATAAGACGCTTAAAAAAAGACTATTAACCGACATCAGAGAAGCATGAATATGCAAATGTGTTGTTAAATAATTAAAATATTAACTTAAAATCTCAAGGGTATGTACATATTTTAGGTCAAAGGGGTTCAGCTGACAAAGTATTTTTTGGGAATCCCTGTTTTTAAGAGACCTCATTTTGGCCAAACAGTGTAAAGGCTATTCAAGCATGCATTGTGACATGTTTAGTTGGTCAATCTAATTAAACATTGACTATTTTACCCAATATTAATGTGCTATGTAGTTTATTTTATTACAGTATTGTGCTATTTTCTTAGCATGTCAAACTCTGATATAATCAGTTGTTAGTCGAATCTTTGAAAGATGGAATGCTGTTCTGGTGACACATAGAGTTGCTGCCTTTATAGGTGCCCAAACTTTTTACTATAAAAGGTCCAGGATCGAAAAAAATAGGTGGACATGGGCTGAAAGTAAATTTTGCATTATACAATTTGGCCTGAATCCCAAAGCCTGACTTGTTGCCTCGCTGCCTTATCAAGCAATGACTTTGCAGGCAGTGTTTGCACACAAAGGTATAGCTTATGAAACTGAATTCAGACAGACTTCTGAGGCAGCGTAACGGTTCACTGATCTACAACAAAATAGAGAGAATTTGGTGACAACTAAGTGAATGTTTAATCATTACAATAGCAATATGTTTTTTCAAAATTAAGTTTTAATAGTGTTTTCATACCGTGACCATGGAGCATTCCATTTGAGAAGCACCCTGCTTCCTTCAAAAAATATTCAGATGAAGCCATGTGACATGATCATTGGATTCAGCTGTTCCGTGTTGCCTTCTCAGTATGCTGGTGGTCAGCTTTCGGACGCAGTGTATATTAAATCATAATTATAAAAAAAAATTAAATAAAATAAATTAACTTATCTTGTCTGTATTGCTAACCCAAACTCACAACCAATTCGTACAAATTTTACGAGGTGGCTAATTCGTACGAGTGAGGTTGTATGAATTCTTACGAATTATATTTTTGCTAAATCATACATATTTGACGAGTTTACCAATTCGTATGCATTCATACGAATGACCTACCCCTGACTCCGCCCCTAAACCCAACCATCACTGGGATTTAGACAAATCGTACGAATTCGTACAAGTGAGGTCTCACGGTGCTTGCAAGTACAACAAGCTTAAGTGAAGCCATTGTTCTTAACCTTTCACCTAGTCCATCTGTATTAAAGGAGTTACCCTCTGGGCTCCATTCTGCTTTTGACAGCTCTCAAATAGAGAGCTCAGTACGGCCAGATAAAGAGATTAGTTCTGCACTACTGTACAAATATAACCTGTCACAAATAAGCAGACTTTTATGGAGCTGTTAGAATCTTAGATGTTCACATTCTCATCACTGGAATCTCATGTAATTCAACCATAATCCATGACAAGTCTCTTACTAGGGACATAAAGCTCTTTGTATAGAAATAATATAAGCTGGTTTATCTGGCCATGCCTTCATCTAAGGTCAGCCGCTAAACAATGCAGCCTGTTTGAAGATTGATGTCATGATGAGCAGAAACAATGGAGCAGTGATATACTTGCTGTTTTAAGTAGCATTCTGTATCATCTGACCTCCTTGACTTCCACCTACTCAGCTAGATGCAAAAGTTGGCCCTCGTTCATTGTAGTGGCCCCATTGCATCAGTGCCGACCCACATTCACATGATCAATATACTGTAGACCAGCATCACACTTGCTCCACCTCTTGAATTATGAGGCATTATAGGTTCATATAGTTTTTCCCACTACGGACATGTTAAAGGTAAAATATATAGAATCTCCACCCTTATTAGAAGCTGATACTGAATGTGCTGTGTGAGTAGATACTAGAAGATTAGATGAGTTAGTGTGGCCTCCTAGAGAGGATACTGAAATCTGGGCCAGTGTAGGATACATCCCAGTAGATTCAGAGAGTGTCTCATCCATATTTACCTCAACCTCAGTTCTCCAGTCCTCAACTGGGTTTTTATGCAATTTTCTACATGTTTACTGTTTTACATATGAGATAATGTAAACCCCTTCAGGCTAATGCAATACTGCTCAGCTTCGCGTCAGGGTCCTGATCACCCTCTCTGGGTTTATTCTGAGATAACTACCGGCTGGATGTGCATTATCCCCGTTATTACACGGCAACTTTCCACAGAAGTAAATAATTAGACACAAAATATTGACCTGAGTCTAAAGAAAATTGAATACAGCCTTTAAATGTAAAGCTTTCGCAAACGCAAAGGAGAGAGCAGTTGACTAGCGCGGCAAGAGCAGTTGACTAGCGCGGCAAGTTCAAACTAGACTGACATTCAAAGGAAACGTTACAGTTGTAGCGTAATGCTTTAGAAATGGAGGAGGCTGGATCCAAATGCAGTGTGGCTTTATTAACAAACAATAAACTCTGACAGGAACAGGTTACAAGGACTCGGAACAGGTTACAAGGAATCACCGACGTTAGCATACATACATTCATGCAACAACTCACAAGGACAGGGAAGAAACACAGGGCTTAAATAATGAAGTACAAATGAGCTAACAGGATAACAAGGGGGCGTGGAGAACGAGAAACACTGAACATGACAAAACAAGACAGGACGCAATTGGATGCTCACTGGAGCCTGATGAGCCGAGCGAGTCCTCCTCTTCCTTCTGCGACGGCGCGTGACTCAAGGCTAGACTCGCTTGACTCAGGGCTAGACTCGGGATTCGGCGAAACCTCCGCGGTCTCTGGATTAGCAAATCCAACAGGATCATTGCGGAATACGGGCTCGAGTGGGCATACGTGAGTTGCGGGTTTGGCGAAGCTGCCGTGAGGAGCTGGCTCGGCCGGAAAGGACGGGAACGTGGCTATGGTACTGTCCATGAAGCACGCCTCAGCAGTGTACAGGTCCAGAATCCAATCGGCAATGAAACTCGGCATCCATCGGGCGATCCGGTAATCCAGCCCGTTCCGAAACAGGCCTATGAGCTGGATTTCATCGAGCGTTCCTAGATGGCAAATGGAGAGGAAGTCCTTAGCGTAGCTTTGGACGAACTGGTTCTCTTGAAACATTACCGAGAGATATTTTCTCAGGGCCCGGTTGTTGACGACAATAGCAGAGACTGCTGGAGCAACTGCTGGATCCATTTTGTGGCGAGTTGTTCTGTAGCGTAATGCTTTAGAAAATGGAGGAGACTGGATCCAAATGCAGTGTGGCTTTAATAACAAACTATAAACTCTGACAGGAACAGGTTACAAGGACTCGGAACAGGTTACAAGGACTCACCAACGTTAGCATACATACATTCATGCAACAACTCACAAAGACAGGGAAGAAACACAGGGCTTAAATAATGAAGTACAAATGAGCTAACAGGATAACAAGGGGGCGTGGAGAACGAGAAACACCTGGGATCACTAATAAACAAGACAGGGAACCCCTGAAAAAAAACAAGACAGGACGCAAAACCCACATTACAACAACAGTCATACGACTTAATACACAGCATTTCGCCACATAAATAATTATGGGGATAAGGGATGTTGATTTGAGATGAAACTGTTTTAAAATCATGCCTGTTTGTTTTTTGTATCCAACAGTGTGCAAAACAATAGTCGCAAAATGGCAGCAGCTGCGTTTGTATGAAACAAGAGAGATAGTCCATGATACTGGATGACATAATTAAATAACTGGACACAACATATTGAATTGATTGAATTTTAATATTAATATTTAATAACATTTTTATATTTTGTTAGCTCACTAAATGCAAAACTTCCACAAAGAAAAAACATTCCTAGCAAGCGTATAGTGCTGCTAACTTCAGTAACCCGGATGAGCATGTGTTATCTGTTTTCAGCGGTTGTTATCTTGGAATAAAATACCGCTGGATGGAATACATTATATGCACTAATGTGTTGTATTTGTTGTTACCTTTGACTTATGTTTACAAATTAAAGACATAATCCCTTATTTTAATTATGTGATTTTGAGTGAGACCAATTACCGCCTGTTTCAGTATTTTATTACTTTATTTTATTTTATTTTACTTTATTCATTTAAAAAAAAAAAAACTTTATTACACTACTGCTGTCCTACAGCTGACCTTAATGTTGTTGGCTGATTTTTGTGTTACTGTCCTTTCTAGTACAAAAAGCTTAAGTGAAGCCATTATTCTTAACCTTTCACTTTCATTCTTATATTAGGCCTATGTTTTATTTTATAGATTTTCTGTATTATTTATTTTATTTTAATATTTTATTAAATTGGTTATAAATAATCAAAAAATAAATCACAATTTAAAAATTATATTAGCTCTAACAAACCAGTAATGGCACATGTGTCTAATTTTGTCAACCCCTGCTCTATTGAATGATACGTGAAAGAAATTACTACTGAAATGTCAAGCACCGATTCATCCTGACCCATGAGGCCTGTCTCAAAGAAAATATCTCATCCTGAATGTGTTTTATTCATGTCTGTTGTTAATTTTCATATCAGAACTCTGATCCAAACTGAATGTTATTCAGAGGTAAGCTAAACCATGAAATGTAGATGAGGGCAGGTACTTAACAAGGCTCCTCATCCATACGTCTACACTGTCTCACGCATTGGCCGTGAGACAAGCGCATTTGATTGGTTTCACACGCTCACACGCCACACCCCCGATTTCTCACGCTAAAGTGTCAACCCGGTCGGTCAAATGCCTGAAAGATGAGTTAATCTATAGATCTACCTGTTGTGTTGAGCCACTCGTGATCAACTAGTTATGCCACAAATTAATTAAAATCTCCTGGAATCTAGAGCGAGTGTGCAGAGACTGTGCTCCACACCACGTAGCGCACGCACGGCAGAGAGGGAAAGCGAGCGAGAGACCTTGCGTGTGCAAAGACCGTCCTGATCTAACAGGACCCCCATAGGGGGAATGTCTTCTCCCCCACCCCCATCTCCCCAGAAAATACAATTGTTTTGGCAAATGAATTTGTACATGGTTTGTCTTAAAGCATATTAAAAACACAAGAAGTTTTTACAAGAAGAAAAACACAACATTAACAGCAGAACACATAAACAACATTAAAAGCTTGATTTTCCCCACAAGGGGACTGTAAGACTCCTAGACTATATTAGACAACATAGGGGCAATCCACAATCCAGATTAATCAGGAAATAAATATGCTGAAATAGTAAGCCTGTGGAAAAGCAGAAGATATAGACGAGTTTCAACCATCAGAAATGAAAGCTTTATCAAAAAGTTCTGCCGGGAAGCCTCAATTGTTACCTCACTCATTTCCTTCTCATCTATCCAATCGTGTTCTAATACTTGTGGTATAAAAGCTAGTACTCGCAGATGTTGACGCTTCCATTCCCCTCCATCTCCCCACCACCACAAGGATGGTCCCTTTCCCTCCATCCTCCCACCATACCAGGATGGTCCCTTCCCTCCATCCTCACCCACCACCACCAGGATGGTCCCTTCCCCTCCATCCTCCCCACCACCACCACCAGGATGGTCCCTTCCCCTCCATCCTCCCCACCACCACCAGGATGGGTCCCCTTCCTCTACCTTCCCTCCATCCTCCCCACCACCACCAGGATGGTCCCTTCCCATACCTCACAGGGGGTCGGCTGCGCCGCTGCCTTCGTCTTCAGGCAGGAAATGCAGAGTCCGGCTCCTCGGATTACGAGCTACGATGCCAAATAACTTTATATCATAATATTGCTTGCTGACCTGTTAATAAATGGCTATTTGTTACAGTATTATTCTCCCGAGTCTTTCTGGTACAACTGGACAACAAGATGGTGAATTGCACCATGCAATTGCGTTCCACACCTAAAATGCTTGTTTGTGTCGTTACGTTATTTGCATAATTCCTTTCATAAATGACGTGCTAAAATAACACAGACCAGACATGCAAATAAATCACGCTATATTAGCGGCTGCAATTTATTCTTATAGCAAATGTTTTCCCTGAGGGTATATTGGCACATATTTTCATGCATCTGTGTCCTGATGAATAGGAATGCTGTGTGTCAGACTGTATATGACGGGAAGGCAGCTATATGTGCCAGAGCTCCACATACATGGTCTCCACAAGCTCGCCATTTGTCCTTTTTCATAATTATGCATCGTCTTTGGTCATGTGATACCCACATTAATGCTTTTGATCTATTTCATTGCCATGAAGACCTCTGGGGAAATTGAATATAATTGCAAGGAAAGGACACGGAGAAATAAAATGGTGAACAGTGAACAGTTTGTTTAACCTCATATGTCATTCTGTCACTTCACAGAAATGATGTCCAGGCCACCAAATTAACATTGTTATATTTCATATTAATTCATCTCTCGAAATGGTCAACAATCTGATCACCAGTGACATAACGCTCAGGCTGGCTGATTAAACGACTTCCGGCCCTTTCACATTTCCTTCCTTTCCAATCCTCTGTTTTTCATCCTTTCCTTCCACTCTCTGTAAGACATACATTACACGCACATCCTCCCACTCATGCAAACAGTCCCAAAACAGCATGTGTATCTGTGCTGCGCTGAGATTAAGTCTGACGATTGAAATCAATGTTCTCTGCTTTACTCCAGTTCTCTCGCTGCTTTCTCTGGCTGACTGAATGATTCATCCTCTCGTCATCCCGGGACTGAGTGGGATGCGGAGGCGGAACTATGTGGGACTGTGTGGAGGAGAGAGGCAGGTGCACAGATCCACCCCCACAAACAAGGAAGCGAGTTGAGACGGAATCAGAGTTCAATCTCCTCCACTACTGACATAAAAGGATGGGACCGCACTAACTGAGAATGTACAACTGTGGAGCACTTTATCTTCTTGAAAATCCAACTTTTACTACTAAACTTTTGCTTTACCATAACAAAAAAATTGATGTGAGAAATGTCCTGTTCTATTCCTATTGTTCAATCTATGTTCTATTTTCTGAAGGAGAATCAGACGTTAGTGGGTGAAGCTTACGTTTACACAAAATGATAAATGAAACATAATTGGATGGTCTAAATGAATTTATGTATAAATATTTTAAGGCTTCAACAACATCTTCAAAATGTTGTTTTAATTATTTGCACATGCTGATTTTGGGTCTCCGGGACCCAAAAATTGTTTGTTTGTTTCTTTGTTTCTTTGTTTGAATGAATGAATGAATGAATGAATGAATGAATGAATGAATGAATGAATCAATGAATCAAAGAATCAATGAATTAATCAATCAATCAATCAATCAATCAATCAATCAATCAATCAATCCTCTCAGAAAAATATGTAAATTCAAGTTAAAATTCAACTGCAAAAAACAAGACATAAGAACAAAAATATTTTAGCACATTAAGCATCGACATCAAGGTAACATTTTACAATAAGGTTTGTTTGTTCAAATTAGTTAACTACCTTAGTTAATACAAACTAAGAATCAACAATACTTCTTTAGCATTTATTAATCTTAGTTTATATTAATTTCAACATTTACTAATACGTTAACATTAGTTAATGCGCAGTGAACAAACATGTACAAACAATGAACAGCTGTTTTTATTAACTAACATTGACAAAGATTAATAAATGCTGTAACAAATGTATTTCTCATTGTTAGTTTATGTTAATTAATACATTAACTAATGTTAACTAATGTACCTTATTGTAAAGTGTTACCCTAAGTAGCTAAAGTGTTACCCTAAGGAGGGACATGCTGAAGAAAAAAAAACTATGGGATGGCAAGAGAACGCAAAAGCATTGAAATATATTTTTTCCTCTCATCTTATAATTTAATTCCATCACCATGTCCCTTTAGGGGCTCCATAAACACCAAATGTCAAAATCAAAATTTAAACAGGAAGCTGTTATTCTGTTATTTTCTCTATTCTGTCTTTCTGTAACCCCCCCCCCCCCCCCCCCCCCCCCCCCCCCCTCCCCCCTTCCCCTCAAACAATACAAATGACCTCTAACAGAATTCATCATGGACTCAACAATTATTAAACCTATACATCTCTAGAATTGCATATCTCTGTAATAGGGCATGAATATTGATGCCACTGGGAGAATGTCTGATGAGAGAGGGCGGATATTGAATGCTTGAACAGCTGTGTAATTGAATCAAATTCATATTACATGATCATGAATTGAGCTCTTTGTTGTTTTCTCCATAAGCAGGATATGGCCTATGGCCTGGTGAGAAGAAAGCAAAAAAAAAAAAAAAAAAATTAAGCAAAACAAGAAACTAAGAGCCAGGATTACTAAATAGGGCAAATTTATGTGAGCAACGCAGTCTACCAAGACCAGTGCAAATTAGCGTCTGGTTTAAGATCATTAGGGCGGTAAATAATGATGCAAATACCAGTAAATTGACTAGTGCAAACCTTGGTAAATCACCTTGCATGATTAATTTAAAATTTCTCCTCACATACATTTTGCATCTGAAAGGGAAACTCCTACAAATGCATATGCAATAAAGTCAGCCACAAAAAACAAAAACAAAAACTGACCACGCCTTATTAGCAGTAATTTTTCACTGTGTCTTAATTCCAAAAGAGGGTTCACGCTGGCGCAAACTGTTAGTAAATCTAGCCCTAAGTCATTAAAAAAAACAAGGTCAAGGTCATGCTGAATGTAAAAGTAGGGGAAGATGAAACTGTGTCAGATGGATGACCTTATTCTTATCTTATTCTTAAGCCTGGAGTAAAATAATCAAAGTGAAAACACTTTTAATGAATTATTAATTGGCTGAATGTAAAGGCTTGTGGTCTTGTTCAATAGTCAAATCATGGAAAGGCTGAGTTTTAGAGATATGCGTTCCTGATGTGAGACAATCCAGCAATCCATCAAAAAAAGATGAATCTATTATGTTTTTTTTTTTTCTTTTATCAATATCAGTGGTCTTTGGGACAGGAAAGATCTGAATGAACATTGCTATGTGAGCTGTTATGAGATATTATTGTTTCACTGACTGTATACAGTGTAACATCAAATGAAATTCAGCTCTGCAACAGCTATCATGACTTGTCTTCCAACAAACACAATAAATAAATAAAAAGTTTATGCTAAATGGTCCAAACCATAATAACAGTGGGGAAACTTTTTGTTACTCAAATATTGTATCAAGATCTGTGATTTTTGAATTCAACACAATGTTGGAATCTCTCTCTCTATCTCTCTCTCTCTCTCTCTCTCTCTCTCTCTCTCTCTCTCTCTCTCTCTCTCTCTCTCTCTCTCTCTCTCTCACGCACACGCACACACACACACACACACACACACACACACGCGTGCGCGCGCACACACACACACACACACAGAGAGAGACTTAGCTCATATTTTACTATGAAGGGCTAAGTTATTACAATATACATCAACACCACTATAAAAGTGCATCCTGTAAAATTACGGAAACACTAATTTAGCTGTTCTGTGTGACTGCTTGAGCTCCAATCCAGAAAATATATGCATGTTCCCAGAGCTCAACAGTATCACAGATACTTTTCACTTATAATTTTAGTGTCTCGGTTATGTCACACATGTAGTTTAATTGTCAACAGAAAAGAGAGTCTCAGTCCAGAACGATCAACTTTACACCGCCGTAAATAAGAGTTTGATGGCCTTTTAATTAACTTGTAAATGAATGAATCACAGTGTGTACATTTCAAGCTGATACATATGCATGATTTAATAAAGAACCTGCATGGATCAGTAAGAGCAGATGGACCTGAGATGGGCCTTATGTTGAGTGTGTGTGTGTGTGTGTGTGTGTGTGTGTGTGTGTGTGTGTGTGTGTGTGTGTGTGTGTGTGTGTGTGTGTGTGTGTGTGTGTGTGTGTGTGTGTGTGTGTGTGTGTGTGTGTGTGTGTGTGTGTGTGTGTGTGTGTCTGTGTGTGTGTGTGTGTGTGTGTGTGTGTGTGTGTGTGTGTGCGTGCGTGCGTGCGTGCGTGCGTGCGTGTTTATGTTTGTAACCCCTGCTTTGCATGTTTGTGAACATGCATAATGCAAAAGAATCATGTACCTTATTGCAATTTTATGAAGCCCTGATTTGTATTTTACTCCTGAAAACTTTTTGGATAAAGACACACATAAAAACACACCCATGAATAGTTTCTCTCATCTTCTCACACAAACAGACAGGGCTGGAAAGAGGGAAGGAAAGCAATATGTGTCCTCTCTACATGTTGTCAATTACAAACAACCAGACTTAATTCGATCGCATTATGTATGTTTTACATTGTGAATGTTTCCTCCTTTTACTTCTACATTTGTCCAATGGCTTGTTACTGCAGAATATTGTGGGCATGTTTCCCACATAATAACAAATGAGAGACAAATGAATGTGACAAGTGCCCCTATTGTTCACAATGGTTAGCCTGCCAAGTTAGGCTTCAGTTTGTTTCAACACTGAGTCCATCGGGGTTTTTTCTCAAGTTACTGCAAACACTGTAAAAGGAACATTGGACCTAAAAAAACTGAACCAGACTTTCTTTTTATTCATCAAAGGAGAAAAATTATAATAAAAGAGAGCTGTTTGGGCCAGACTTACTATTTTAATCCCTAATTCTTTTATTATCTTGTAAAAAAAGAAGTAAACTTTAGCATACTTCTAAAAAGAGTACTTATTATGGAAATATTATACTTTAAAATAATACTTAAATGTGCACTAAATGTGATGTTTTCAGAAATTTCATTGCTTGTTATTTAAAATGAAATGAACATGTATTACACAGTTTAAATTTAAAGAGTAGACTACTCTTTTGACAAGCTTAAGTATGACTTATGTACATCTTTATGTGAAATTTCATAATTTTGTCTTTTGCAATTTAGTACATTAAAACTAGGCCTATATTCACTTTAAATGTGATATCAAATACCACACAACAGTTAAAATTATAATCAAATACATGTTAGGTAACACATCAAAAGTGTACTTCTTCAAAGAATAACAAAAAAAACTATTAACACACAATCATATAAAATGTACTTTAAAGTTAAACTTTTAATTTGTACTTTTTACAAAGTGCATGTTTAAAGGTGTACTTGTTATGAAACAATGAAAGTGTACTCTTTCAGTACACTTAAGTGGCCTTTTATTTCATTCAATTCTATTATCTGCAAGTCCATATATACTGCACATATAAATATAGTAAACACTACAACTGCACATTCAATACAATTAAGCACACCTCCTTTTCACAAGGGTTGTGTCTGTATTTTGACACAAATACAAAAACCTTTGGTTCAGATGGCTGGAGATGGATTCAACCCGTAATTTGACTGTATTGAGCTGCTGGTTTGTTTATCTACAGCACTTTATGAACACATTGCACAAATAAAATGGGTTTATAATTGTATACCCAATTAATTCCAACAGTTCTCATTTGACATACATACTTGCTTCACTCAAGCTTATCATTTGGTTATTATTGACAGTGTGAAAATCACGACATTTTAAGTTAGCATGGGCCAGTAACTCTCAGCCAATTACTAAGCTGTTGCATTGAGTTATTGACTGGCAGAGGACAGAATCAGCAAGTAAGGTATTTTGATTTCATTTCCAGTCATTCCGGTAAAATCCGTGAATTGTTGCCCTGATTGATCCATTCACAGCTCTGTATAATTGACCTTGCCACTAAATAAGAAGGCGAGCTGAGCGCTGAGACAGCAAAAACTATTTTCTCTGAACATGTGAGGAAGGGAGAGGAATCCCTGTGGGACTAAATCAAGGTCATGCACATGAGACCATTTATACAACGATGGTTTATGGGTTAAATTTGCTGAGACAAAAACACTGTGTGTTTAAGGTTTCCTTTAATGATCTGCAGAAGAAAAGCTTGTTTTATATATTACATCGATTTTAGATTTTCATACAGATTATAAATATTAAGAGAGAATATAGTACCGTATATAGTACAATAGTATAGTATAGTATATAGTACAAAAGATTGGAAACATCCATATTTAATATGTTTTTGAAATAGGTCTCTTATGTCAACAAGCCTGCATTTATTTGATCAAAAATACAGAAAAAAAACAGTAATATTGTGAAATATTATTACAATTTAAGATAATAGTTTTCTATTTTAATATAATTTAAAATATAATTTATTTATGTGATGCAAAGCTGAATTTCCATCATCATAACTTCAGTCTTCAGTGTTACATGATCCTTTAGAAATTATTCTAATATGCTGATTTATTATCAATATTGGACACAGTTTTGCTGATTAATATTTGTTTTATAACCTGTGATACTTTTACACATGTATTTAAAATAAGAAATCTTTACCGTTCAAAGATTTGGGGTCAGTAATTTTTTCTTTTCTTTTTATTTAAAGGAAATTAATACTTTTATTCAGCAAGGATGTGTTAAATTTTACATTGTTAGAAACGATTTCTGTTTTGAATAAATGCTGTTATTTTGTAACATTTTAATCATCAATGAATCCTGAAAAAAAAGTATAACAGGTTGGTTCCAAAAAACATAATTTCCCAAACTGATAATAACAGAGTATCAAATCAGCATAATGATTTCTGAATGACACCGAAGACTGGAGTAATGATGCTGAAAATTCAGTTTTGCATCACAGGAATAAGTATATTAAAATAGAAAACACTATTTTAAATTGTAATAATATTTCACAATATTGCTGTTTCTTTCTGTATTTTAGATCAAATAAATGCATGCTTTATGAGCATAAGAGATTTCTTTCAAAAACATAAAAAAATAATTTCCAATGGTTTGACCTGTAGCCTACTATAGCCTATATCCACACATTTTCAATTTTAAGCATGAAAGAGTGCATTGCAGCCTACAACATAACAATTCTCTTAAAGCAGAGATGACAGAGAAATTCCAGCATAAAAGGGGGGAAAAGAAAATGAGAAATAGAGTTCTTGTGGCCTGTCATTGCCTCTTTTTTTCAGTCAGAAAAGACAACTTTTCCCGGGAGGTGTGTGCTCTTATTGGGAAATGCACAGGTGGACAGTAGCATTTCAGTTCATCTGAGAGGAGTATAAGCATCTCTCTATCTACGTACATAACCAGTCACTGACGTATTTAATCCTCAGCAGACCCTGCATCGCAACGTCATCACAGCATAACCCACCAAAAACTAGAGCAGAACTGATGAGTGCTGCACATACTGACACATTTTCGCTGACATTTTACTCGGGGTTGAAACGCTTCATTTCATTGTTATGAATACAACATGGAGTGAGAAACACTCCAGCGAGCGACCGACGCGTCAAACTACAACGCTCGCATTTTAAGCTAACTTTGTCGGGCGCGTGCAGTTTTATTCACTATCTGCAGTGCTCTCTGCTCCCGTTTAGTGTACGGGGTGCTGTAGTACATTACACTGTGAAGGAGGAGTAAAGGCAATGACCGGAAATAATCTTCTAGTGGAAGGCAAACAAGACAAAAACACAGACGCATATACCCGTGAACGCTAGAGGCAGTCGCGTAATACAAGACGCATTCAGACTATAAAGCACTGGTTGCGTTACATAACGAGGATGCTCCGCAAACTTTCAGTTTTTTTTTTTATAGTCCCACAGTTAAATGATTCGGCTCGAACCGAATGCGTCAATACAACGAGGTTAAGTCATAGCCTATAGTGTAGAACGAAGTAGCCTAGGCTATAAGTAGGGTCACGCGCATTGCTTATGAATTAGGCTAATGCGTCAGGGGAGAGATTCGAGATGATGCTTACTGACGTGATCTGGCTTGATCCCTTAATAATAAAATACCCAAGATCATACTAATAGTAACATAATTGAGTTAAGGGATGTTAAGTTGCAATTTGGTTTAGGCTTTTAGGCATAGCCATTTTGCTCATAACAAAAACACAACATTATCACATAGGATAATTAACAATAGGAAATTACACTAGGAAAGGTTTGACTTTGTAAAATCACAAGCGAATTAACACACTCTCTAAATAATGAACAAACTGCCGAAAACTTGCGCCCAGTTTAGGCTACTGGATGTTTTAACCACCCCAGTAGTTCCCAAAAAAGAAACCAAGATTATTACAATCATAGACTATTCACGGTCATTTTATTCCATATTAGGCTATTTGGATAAAATATAAAACGAATAGCGGCTCTCCGACTAGCGCGCTCAGTGGGTTGCGATCCTCTGACAATTCTCAGACACCTTTGGATGTTCTAGTGAGGGGCGGAGCGGCAAAAAGAGTAGACGTAATTGGTGCTCTCAGCTGTCAATCAGATACTTCCACCAATGAGCCCAATGAGCTGTCAAAAGAGGCGGATTCACAGTACGCCTTCCCCCGAAGGTTGCACCGCCTATTCTGTGTGTGTGTGCGTATTTTTTCTTTCTATTTTTTTTTGTAACCAAAGCTGGATGTGTAGGACGTCACATGTTGTTTTTCCTCTTCACTCCAGTCACTTAGCGATATGTGTTATTTACTGTTAAACCGCTCCTCACAGCGAACGCGCACTCCACGCCGGGTACAGAAGAGAGTCTGACAGGATTATATCTGACTGACAGCACAAGTTAAGGAGAAGTGAGAGTTTTTCTTCAGAGCGAGAATGGCGAGTCCGCCGCCGACAGAAGGACAGCTGATTTCAAATATGACAGTGAAGAACAACAACCACGTTAAGAAATGCGGCTATCTGAAGAAACAGAAGCACGGACACAAGCGCTTTTTCGTGCTGAGGGAGCCGAGCGAGGGCTCTCGCGCCCGGCTGGAGTATTATGAGAGCGAGAAGAAATGGAAAAACAAGTCGGCTGCTAAACGGGTTATACATTTGGACTCGTGCTTGAACATCAATAAGAGAGCAGATGCCAAACACAAACACCTGATCGCCCTTTACACCAAGGACGAGTATTTTGCCGTGGCTGCCGAAAACGAGCTGGAACAGGAGGACTGGTACACTGTCTTAACGGATTTAATGAACGAGGGGAAAGTGAGCGACGGCTCCGCTTCTAATTCAGCGTCATCCCTCGTCGGCTTTGATGAGGCGAGCTACGGCGTGATAACGCCCGTCGCACCTACTTACAAGGAGGTTTGGCAAGTCAATTTGAAATCTAAAGGACTCGGACAGAGCAGAAACTTAACGGGCGTTTACAGGCTGTGTTTATCCAGCCGGACCATCAGCTTCGTGAAACTCAACACGGAGGTGGCGTCGGTGATTTTACAGCTGATGAACATCCGCCGATGCGGACACTCGGACAGCTTTTTTTTCATCGAGGTGGGCCGGTCCGCGTCGATCGGACCCGGCGAATTGTGGATGCAGGCGGACGACTCGGTGGTGGCGCAAAACATTCACGAGACTATTTTGGAGGCGATGAAAGCAATGAAAGAGATGTCAGAGTTCCGCCCGCGTAGCAAAAGCCAGTCTTCGGGTACCAACCCCATATCTGTGCCCACCAGGCGGCACTTTAACAACCTCCCTCCGAGTCAGACTGGGCTGACACGGCGCTCGCGCACCGACAGCATGGCAGCAACGTCTCCCGTGACAAAACTGACGTCCTGTAGGATCCGCACGGCAAGCGAGGGTGACGGTACCATAGGCAGCCCCATCAGCCCAGGCGTGCACAAGATGCATTTGAGCCGCTCTAACACAGTGACAGCTCGCCCATGCAGGACATTTGAGTCATCAACCCTGCAGCATAGTAAATCCATGAGCATGCCTGTGTCTCACTCGCCTCCCTCAGCTGTCAGCCCCGTCAGCCTGTCAGGCCCTCGCCCCTCCAGTTGCACCGCCTCTATTTCAGGCTCCCCCAGCGACGCTGGCTTCATCTCCTGCGATGAGTGCGGCTCCAGCCCAGGTGATATCCGGCACCTTTTAGCAGCAAACCGAAGCAACACACCTGAGTCGCTCGCTGACACACCCCCCTCACAAGAGGGCAGCAACCTGTATGGATATATGATCATGGAAAGGCAGAACAGCTGTGGACGGCGAAGCGTCCAGGCAGCAGGTGAGGAGAGCGTAGGAGATCTGGAGAAAGCCTACAGGAAGAGGACACACTCTCTCACAATGCCTTACCAGAAGAGGGTGCCATCACAAGTGTCCTCTGCTTCGCTGGACGAGTACACGCTCATGAGAGCCACACACACAACTGGAGGCCATTCGGGGCGCAGCTCTCACACCGCATCCCCAAAGCTTACATACCCTGAAGATTATGGGGACATTGAAATCGGATCTTTACTGAAAAGTTCCAGCGGTAATCTGGGCGACTGTGGCTACATGCCGATGACACCAGGTGCGGCTCCGCAAGGGGGGAAGACTGACAACTACATGCCCATGAGCCCAATGTGCGTTTCAGCTCCAAAGCAGATAATCAACCCCAGGACACATCCACTCACTATTGCGAATGGTTACAGAACCAATTCCCCCAGCAGTTGTTCTCTGGATGACAGCGGCTACATGAGGATGCTGTGCGGCTCTAAATTCTCCATTGACAGCTCAGATGGGAAACTGTCAAATGGTGAGTACCTCAACATGTCCCCTGTAGATTCAGTCACACCACCAGACTACTACCTGAGCCCTGAGTCTCCATATCTCAGACAGCTTCATTTTTTTAACTCTTTGACCCGCTGTCATAAGCCCCAGCTGATGCTAAAGGATGCAGACAATGATCAGTATGTTGTCATGAATCCTCAAAGTAACAGGATAATAGAGGAGTCAGTAAAAACAGCATCCCCCCCTGCCCCATCTCCTCTAAGACAGAGCCGCATGGATAGCTTCATCCTCCTGCACAGGATAAGCCGGCCAACCCGCCTCTCCCTTGACACGCTCCGGACATTACCCAGTATGAACGAGCATCCCCTCCCCTCTGAGCCAAAAAGCCCTGGCGAGTATATAAACATAGACTTCGGACATGTTGCTGAAAGTTGCACTCCGCCCTCCATTACTTCCTCCGAGAGCTCAGCTTCAACCCTCGGATCGTCTGCAGATCAGAGGACATCCCCCCTCTCTGATTACATGAACATAGACGTGAGTTCTCAGTCACCCAAATCTGGAAATGGCGCTCCCTCTAATGGTTTGGAGCCTTTGCCGGATCTCACGCCTTGCCCCACCCACCTTAAAGAAGAGGAGAAGGATGAAAGGTACCACCTCATGGCACAGGTGGCACCAGTGGGCCCAGTTGATAAAGCTAAAGATGATTACACAGAGATGACGTTTGGCGTGCCCGTTTCCCCTCCTGTCTCGCAGCCCTCAGAAGGTGGGCAGAACATCAGCCTATCCTCCTGCATGCAGAGGCTGACTGTGGATGAGACTGAGGGAGTACCTGGCGTTGAAGCATTCCTGCTGCATGGTGCCACTTTGGCCTTGGTGGATCCCGACCGGGGTGCCAAAGTGATCCGTGCCGACCCCCAGGGACGCAGGCGGCACAGTTCAGAGACATTTTCCTCAACCACCACCGTAACACCAGTTTTTCCCTCCTTCGCACACGACGCCAGGCGGCACGGTTCAGCCTCTGTGGAGAACGTGTCTGTTTCTGTGAGGAACAGCGAAGGATCGGATGAAGAGTACAACAGTCCCATGTGCAGGGAGACATCGGCCGGCTTTCAGAATGGACTTAACTACATTGCCTTAAACTTGATGGACGGAGGACTTGCCAGCTGTGATTCGCTTGTCCGGTTCAAACCTGCCAGCTGCTGTAAAGAGGGCATCAATGGAATACATGCTAGTCCGTATGCCAGCCTTGGGTTCAAGGAAACGGCAACAATAGTAACAGGTAAGCTGAATTCAAACTCACAACTTCCATTGGTTAATGTTTACACTCATTCACTTCATTTATTTAAAAAGCTGTGCTCTGAAATGTTAGAATGATTTAGCTGTGTTAACTCTCTACAATATGACATGACACATTATTTTTGAAACAAAAACAATAACAATAGCACATTACTTGTGCAACAGATTAGAATGCCACATGACAAATCTCTCTTTAATGTGAGAGAACTAATTGAGCACATTGAGTGTCAGAATGATGGAAATGCCTCTTTAAAAGCTGTGGCGCAGTTTTTATTCTCAGTGACTGATCGCTTCACCCGTGCCTGCAGGGGTGTTTGGGATGAAAACAGCTCAGTTAAAGGTTTTTATTCATTCTTACTGAAGCTCCCTATTGATATTATGTTGTCAGTAGTGTGAGGATTACTTTGGGATGTGGTCAGTTTGAGAGGATGTAAATGTGAAAAGTGAGATAATGTCAATAATTTAGCAAAAGAAGAAACTTTCCAAATATTTGTATCATACTTTGTATAATTCTCTGAATCAGAATTAGTCATCATGTCGTACTTGAGTGAACAGTTGCCCAGATAAAAACAAGTGAGTCAGTTGTTTATCACTTTTCAGGTGGAGGGTTTCATGGTTGGAATGCAGAATGTGTGCAAAGGTCGTTCAGAGAGGTTAACGCTGGCTTGTTTTTCCAACCTGCCAGGTTTCTTTTAAGGAACCTTTTGTTTTTCAGCACGACTTGGAAAAACAAAGTTGTTTGTGTAGCACAGAGATAAACGTATGGGCTGATATGGAAGTCACACACTGAAATGAGTAGTAAGATAGAAGGTGTTGTTGTTAAGTGTAACTTTGTTTGAGTGGGATTGTGTGAAGTGTGTATAAGTGTTAAAAAAGGAGTATGCTAAAAAAACTCAAGGTGAAGAACTGCACTTAAAGGACAGAGCGACTTGTCTGATGAATGACACTTTACAAAAGAGGTCTAGAAGCAGAAGCCTCTTAAAACAACACACACACACACACACACACCATATAAGGCAAATAGATGGTATCCGGAGCTCAATTATGATCTCTAGGGTGTGTGAGTGTTTGTGCTGGGGGAGCAGGTGTTTCTGCAGTTCTCTGTTTACCTCCACAAGAGGACGGAGCAGAAAGACATAGCCGCAGGCCACGGAAGCCCTAGAACAGTGGGAGGAGACCACAAAGAAAACTTGCAGAAACATCGGCACACACTCGCTACAGCTCAGCCATCCAAGCCCTGTGATTGGTCACAGACAACATTCCACCAAAACAAAAGACGAGCCACAGAGACAGAACACAGAGCTCTTATTTGTGTCGAATGGCCCGATAGTCTTGATAAGGAACTTGCGCCGGTACGGGACCCATTGAGCAGGGACGAGAGCACGGATAGGCTGCGCTCTGTTTACTACGCCAACGTCTGTAATGCCACATTTCACTCCATCCCTCCTCCCGTCACTTTTTACACACTGATTTGAATAGTACATTTGTGAA
The DNA here is from genome assembly GCA_030578275.1 of Meda fulgida. Taxonomy (NCBI): domain Eukaryota; kingdom Metazoa; phylum Chordata; class Actinopteri; order Cypriniformes; family Leuciscidae; genus Meda; species Meda fulgida. Next base: position 26,293,321 of record CM060624.1, on the reverse strand, counting down.
TGGGAAGCAGACACATACTTTGGCAAACATAACTACATATTTACACAGTGTGCAGGATGTTTGACTGAGGTTTATGATGGAGCCTCATCATTTTGGGCTGATTGGTTTTTGTCACGCTCTGTTGTTTTAAATTCAGCATTTTTCACATCTGCATCCTTACTGAGTCATTGACCAGCATTGACAAGTAATGGACCCTCTGACC